>ML788331.1:712863-726072 GCA_009831015.1 Picea engelmannii | reverse complement strand
AAACAAAATGGAAATAGAAAGAGTAAAAAGTTTGTCACCTGGGCCAATCTCTATATTATCGGATAACCAATTCAAGAGCCAAGTTGCAAGCACCATATACATCTGAGCCAAAGCCCAAGACCAAGCGTCTAAGAATCAATCTTACAAGAAGTCTATAGATTTTCCCATGCGTCCTAGCCCAACACAAAGAGTAAAAAGGCATATAAATAGGAATATAAAGAAAACGAGTCATTGTCACCTGCAATCAACGGGTCCCAGCCCAGCCAAGTTACAAGAGGTCTGAGCATATACACCAAGTAGTGTTCCCATGCCAATCAAGAGCCAATGCGTCAAGTGCTCAACGCGTCATCATACGACCATAGAATCGACGCAATACACAAACCCTAGCGCCTTAGAAGAAACAAAAAAATAAAAATAATATATAATAATAATAATAATAATATTAATAATAATAATAATAATAATAATAATAATAATAATAATAATAATAATAATAATAATAATAATAATAATAATAAAAATGATGGAGACCCAACAACCAGGAGGAATAATGAATGTTGCATACAACGTATCTGTGAGAGTATTCCTGCGTTGGTTGGAGGAAAATCTCATTCCCAACTAATTCATCAGGAAACTCACTCGGACTCTTTTGGCCAAGCGCTTGCGCCTCGACTACAATCTCAATGCCTCCCTTTAGCTCGCAGATCTTAGGCGATGTAACAACGAAGTCAGTCCAACCCACATCAGGACCATCCCATCTAAGGACTCTCCCATCACTGACCCCGGTGTAAGGACCTCTTCCCTCATTGTGAAATGCTAGGCTCTCTGAACCAACTGCTCCATCAATCACAGCTGCAATCCCTGCATTCTTCAGTTTGATGTATGCATCTCTGAAAAGGGCGTGGTGTGCTCAAGTCGATCCCATCGACCAATAACTTCAAACAATAATATTCCTTTAGATCAATAACCTATCAAGATAATTAAGACAACAAACCCCAGAGAAACACTGCTGGTAGCTTAAAAATAACACAATGACCTATCAACAGCTCCTGCCACTACTTTGCAAGAGCTTAACCTCAATAGAGTACTTTTTAGGGTTTACAATATTGCATAAACCAACAGAAATTTCGGTTGGGTTTCACAATCACATGCTGCACATAGAACTTATTAAAGATTTAAAAAAAGAAAAAACACATTTCCTTGAATTTTAAAAATATTGTCGAATATTAAACCTCCAAGCAAGAAGACTAAACAACCATGAAATGTCAGATGATGAAGCTTACAACGCAAGAAATGGAAAATGGAAAACAATTTCTTAAATGCGAGTTGAACCGCATTATAAAAAAACAAAAATGAGGAAATAGGAAATAACGGGAATTTACAGTAGAATCATAAGAAATAAGTAATACAAGCCCAACAACTACCAAACTCAACATACAAGCCTGATAGTCACGCGCTGCACACTGGAAACAATTTTTTTTTTTAGTAATAAAAAAAAAAACCCTGGAAAACACACAATACAAGTCATCACTTGACAAACGAGGAAGGAGACCAAGGAAGAACTGATTGCGTACCGGTTCAGTGAGAGAACCACCAAAAATAAAAGATGCAGAGGGAAGGACCATGGCGGCCGACCCAGTAGCCAAAAGAAAATGATGGGAAATGTAGAGTTAGGGTTTAGAGAGGAAGGCACTGGAGGAAGCAAGGCGGGCATGTGGAATCCATGCGTGCCCACACTTGTTTTTAAATTATTTCGATTTTCTTAATTTTTTTTTTTTTTTATAAATTGTGCGTGTGTTCGTTTAATTTTTATTTTATTTTAGTGTAAAGTTAATTTAGGTTAATTAAATTAAATTAATTTAAGGTTGATTAAGTTAATTTAAAGTTAATTATCTTTAAAAATTAAAATTTTAATTAAATTAATTGTGTATTTAGTGTAAAGTTAAACTACATTAAAAATTAATTAAATGACTGTGTATAGACTATAGGGACTTGAACCATCCTACAATGAAAAATAGGTACCCGCTGCCACGAATAGATGACCTCTTTGATCAGATGAAAGGAGAAACGATATTCTCAAAGATTGATTTGCGATCAGGGTATTATCAGTTAAGGATTAAGGAAGGCGACATCCCAAAAACTGCCTTTTGAACTTGGTTTGGACATTATGAGTTTGTCGTAGTACCTTTCGGATTGACCAATGTGCCAACATTATTCATGAGCCTCATGAACGACGTATTCTAGAAGTACTTAGATCGATTTGTACAAGTCTTTCTAGATGATATCCTCATCTATTCCAAGAACGAAAGAGAACATGAGGAACACTTACGAGTAGTGTTGTCCTGCCTTAGAGAGAAAAAATTGTATGGGAAGTTGTCAAAGTGTTCCTTCTTCCATAAAGAGATTCACTATTTAGGTCATATCATTTTCGGCGAAGGAATCTCTGTGGATCCAGAAAAGGGTAAAGGCCATTATGGAGTGGCCAGTGCCGAAAAATGCCCATGAGGTGAGAAGCTTCATGGGGTAGCAGGTTATTATCGGAGATTTGTGGAAGGATTCTCCAAAATAGAGAAACCCATCACCACTTTGCAATGCAAGGGGGTCAGGTATGAATGGACAAAAGAATGTGATAGTGCATTCATCGAGCTTAAGAGGTCACTAACTAGTGCGTCAATTATACGAGTGTCAGATATGGAAAAGGACCTCACAGTCTGCACAGATGCCTCGAAGCAAGGGTTGGGGGCCGTACTAATATAGGATGGAGGAGTGATAGCTTATGTGTCAAGGAAGTTGAAGAAACAAAAAGATCTATACGCGACTCATGATTTAGAGTTGGTAGCTATAATGCTAGCTCTGAAACTTTGGAGGCACTATCTTGTGGGGAGAAACTTTGAGCTCAAAATGGACCATCAAAGTTTAAAACATCTCTTCACTCAAAAGGATCTGAATGCCAAGTAAAGGCGATGGAGTGAGTTTATGAGTGAGTACGATTTTGGTATTTCATACATCAAGGGGAAGGAAAATGTGGTCGCAGATGCCTTGAGTAGGAGACCACGTGTCTTCTTCTTGGTACCCTTAAAGGTCAATATGAGGGAACGTGTGTTGACGCAACTCCAAGGAGACAGTTGGTATTTAAAAGTTATTTCAAACCTCCAGAGTGAGAGGCAATTAGATCCAAAGTATGAAGAATATAGTCTGGAAGCAGACAGACTGTTAAGATATCGAGGAAGGATATACATCCCTGAAGATGGGGATATTCGAAGCATCATACTGAAGGAAGCCCATAGAGCACTTTATTGTACGCATCCAGGTGTGAAAAATATTTCTGCAGACATGAGGAAGCTCTTCTTCTGGGTAGTCATGAAGCACGATATAGTCCATTTCATCGCCAAATTCCTAGAGTGTCAACAAGTGAAAGCCGATCACCATCACCCGACATGCCTGCTACAACCACATGATGTTTCTATGTCCAAGTGGGAAGTCATTTCTATGGATTTTGTTGTGGGTTTGCCGCTCACATCTCATAGACACAATGCCATTATTGTGATTGTGGATAAGTTAACCAAGAGTGCTCATTTTATTCCGGTTAGAGACACTTACGATGTCACTTATGTGGCATGTGTGTTTTTAAGCGAGGTTATCCATTTGCACAGGATACCTGAGAAGATCATTTTAGATAGGGACTCCCGATTCACTTCTAGGTTTTGGACAAGTTTGTAGTTAGCTTTGGGGACTCAGTTGAACTTAAGCACAACTTATCATCCTGAAACAGATGGGAAAACTGAGAGAGTGAATCAAGTCATGGAAGACATGCTCAGGATGTATTTCATGGATAATCAAACCCAGTGGGAGAAGTACCTACCTTTGGTAGAGTTTGCCTACAATAACAATTTTCATAGCTCCATCGGAATGCCACCCTACGGAGCTCTGTATGGAAGGCCATGCAGAACGTCGTTGAGTTGGGATAGATTAGAAGATCGAGTAACAGTTGGGCCAGAATTGATTCAAGAGATGGAGGAACAGGTGATTCAGATTAGGCAGAGACTAAAGGAAGCACATGATAGGCAGAAAAGTTACGCGGATGCACACAGGAACGACCGAAGTTATGAAGTGGGAGACCAGGTTTTCATTCATATCAGGCCTAATAAGAGTACCATACGGTTTAGGAAGGGGACAAAGTTGTCACCTCAATTTATAGGACCATTCAGAATCCAATATAAAATTGGACCCGTTGCCTATCGTCTCGTAGTGCCACCCCACTTGCATAAAACTCATAATGTTTTTCATGTATCTGTTTTACGGCATTATGTTGCTGATGAATCACATAAACTAAATTGGAAGGAATTGTAGGTATCGGACGTGGGAACCCTCACGGTAGAACCATTACGCATATTGGACCGTAGAGTCCGACAGCTCAGGAACCGTCTGGTAGACCAAGTTAAGGTCCAATGGGACAAGTATAGTCCAGGATCTACTACTTGGGAAGACACCGAGACACTACGACGAGACTATCCCTCACTTTTTTGACCACCTTGAGAATATGTTTCTCGAAGGTTGGGTGTATGTAACACCACCTTTTGACTTAGACAAACAAGATTACCTGAGGCCTATATACTTTATTTTCTATTCACAGTGAATCTTTAAGATGTGTGAACATTTATGAATGTTTAAATGTTATTGATGATGATGTATATAATGCGATCTACTATGTGAATGTAAATTTTATGAATGTTTAAATGTTATTGATGATGATGTATATAATGCGATCTACTATGTGAATGTAAATTTTACGAATGTTTAAATGTTATTGATGATGATGAATATGATTGTTATAACCCTAAATTGCACCACACATGCTTACCTGGCATCAGGCCAACTCATATCCTTTCTTTGCCAAAAACACTGCTGAACAACTCTTTGAAAATCCTCTTGTGTAAAGGCCCATGTGCCCTAACCCATTACTGCATGCATGTACACGCTGGCTGACCCAAAATAGCCCACGCGAACCAACAAAAGAATGAAAAAAGGAAAGTTGCCGACGAAACAAAATTCTATGGGTGAGTTAACTAAAACTCCCAGCCATGCATGGCCGGGGTTCGTCTAAATAACTAGCTCCTTCTAGCCTATAAAAGAAGGGGTAGGGGTACCATTTGGAGGAGGAAAAAATATAGCAAATAAACCCTGCCCATTTACATATTCCCATTGTCCCAACCCTTTAGCCTTTCCTAATGCCAAAGGAGATTTAACGCAAAGCAGTTGAAGGACATAAGAAGAGGAGCCTAGGATCAGGTTCAAGGAGCTGTGGCCGGTCTCAACTTTTGTAAGTTGACTCATTTTAAGTAATAAAGAGAATGATTTTCCCGTCCCAATTCATGAACTTTTTATGGTTTGATTAATTTATGTTTGATTTCTAACCCGTTAGTATATAAGTAGTATGCATGCATAGTTGTTGCTCGTCTTGAATGCAGGTCATCTTTGGAAGGAGTATTGCGAACAAGTAATCAAGCACAATGGAGGATCGACATCAAATGCCGGTAACGAGGTAGGTTGATCTTTCCATGCATTTACTAAAAAAAAGGGATTTAAATCTAGGGATGAAAGTAGAAAGTAATTTCTATTCGGTCATATCTGCATGCAAAGTCTGAACTCTATTTGCTAGTCCGTAGGGTGTTTTTCCCAACAACAGAATTGGCGACCGTACTGGGGATAACTCTATAGGGTTCTTGGAATTTTATTTAGTTTTTGGGTAGTTTAAAGACTAGTTTTTCTTGCCCGTCTTTTCTTTTCATTTCTGTAAGGTATGAGCTAGCAGGGAGTCTGGTTTTCCATACCATATTTCCCTGACTTTTGCTTGACTATGTTTTTCGGGACCCACAGAGGTACACGCGGCCTACACAAGGTCTACACACGTGTACTCACGCCCTATCCTCTTACAGCACGCATGTGAATGCTATCTATAGAGGTAGTAGTAGCGTGTAGAGTTCAGAGAACCTCAGAGGCAGTCCTCCTCTTCCCTATCCGAATCACACATTCTCAGGGGGTTTTCTGGAATTTTGTCTGAGTCTTGTTTGCTAGCAGTCCTATCTCAGATTGTTTTTGCCTTATTATTTTTTCCTTGCATTATTTGTTTTTCTATTAGAGAGAGTATCCAAGCCTTCAAGGGATCTTGGTTATCAATATCAGTGGTCTGTTCCTGGTTTGGTCTGTTTGTTTTCATTTTTTCTTAGAGTTTAGATATACACGCGACCTGTACAAGGTCAACCCATGTGCACACGCCCTCTGTCTCTGTTTAGCGCGCGTTCACACGCGTGTTGTTTGAGTAACAGTCGCGTGCTTGTATAGAATACTTTTTGTTAAGGGTAAGACAATCATCCTTTCCCTTGATAAGAATTATTCCTCTCAGGTGTTTGAATCTCTGTTTGAACAGTCAGTAGCTTAGGATTAATTTTACCCTTAGCTTGCTTTTTCTCATTTAAAACGTTGTCAGAAAAAATAATTTTTTTTTACGGTTTTTAGACAAGTGTGAGAGTCATTGTTTTTACAATTGCTATTGTGTGATTTGTTAATCTGATTCTTTGCGATCTGCGATTAGGCCATAATTTTTTTTCTTGGTTTTTTGCTTGTTGGTATTTTCCCTTGCTTGCTTTACTCGCATTTAAAATAATAATAAAAAAAATCTTTTCATTTTCTTCTTTGGTTGAAGAGTGTGTTTCTGCATCATTAGCTAGGGAAAAGTCTTTCATTTCATAAGTTTTTGCAGTTCACTTAGATCATAAGTAGCTCGTAGTCGAGTGAAATTCCTTTGAGTTTGCTGTCCAAAATCTTAGAAAAGTTAAATTTTTTTTTCTTTTGAAAAGTTGTTGAAATTTTGCATTCAGTAAAAGTTTTGTTTCCAGCTTTTTTATTCATTTTTTTCTTTCGTCTTTTACACATCATCAGTTTCACTCTCATACCCCTTGACGTAATACAAATCCATAAAAGTAACGCTAAATTTAAAATCTACTAGACTTTTATGTTTGTAGGGTTCACAAACTAGTTCAGGACTAGGGCCTTGAATTAGGTTGGAGAGGAAACTCTTCAAGGCCATTTAAAATCAAACATTGGAGTCTGATAGAGGGAGTGTCTAAGTCTAGTTTTTTGAAAGTTATCCGGGACCCCCCTCCAAAGGTAGCGGAGATAACCCCTCCAAAGCCGGACCAATCGTAGTGGAGAACACATATAGAGGGCTTGTTTTGGGATTCCATCGTTTGCATTTGCCACGAGGCTTCGTGGGTCTCAAATCCGTTCGAGGTCCTCAGTTGTCTTCCAGACCATTTTCTCTTGATACCCTTGACAGGTTTTGGGCTCGATACCCTGCTCATTGTGGTCTACCCGACTTTCGACTGTACCCGCCTGGTGACTGTTTGCGTGCGGGAAACCTAGTTGCCAATCTTTGTTAGGGACATACACAGGTGACTGCAGGGGTATACCGCGGTACCTATGACATACATTGTGCCACGCTTTGCAGAGTATACCCAGAGGGTTCTTCTGTGTTCGAGTTTCACTTGCACCGGTAAGTTGCTCTAGTGTTGGTTGTTGTAACTGTTCTTCCAATTAATTTAGGGTTTTCTTGTCTTATCTTCTAGGGAATTTTTTCTTAGTGTGTGTTACTTTTGAGCGTTTAGACTACATTAGAGTGTCTTGGATATTCTCACACAGTGGAGGATCCCAAGCTCCGCCGGTCACGAAGGCTTCTTGGCCTGTCGCCGGTTACACTTGAGCCACCCCTGCCACCTTTAAGGCGGAAGCTAGACCAACAAGGGTCTTTTGAAGCGACCAAGTTACAAACCATTGTGCTCGAACAACCCCCGGAGGAATCGACCATTTTGGACCTTGAAGCAACCGCTCTTGGCTCGGTTGAAACCCCAACCACTGATCTCTTGGCACCTTTTATTGTACCAATTCAATTTCACGAGCGCCAGATAGTGTCGCACACAACAATGGAAACAAATGTTGTTACTCCTTCTAGGAATTCTTCAATTGCCACCACGGTTGTCACCATAGGAGAGTTGTCATCTCCTAACCTACCGTCGTCGGTCCAACCCACCATGGTCTCAACCGAAACTACTTCGCACAGTGGTCTGAACCTGTCTTTGGCGACGATCACAACCCCTTTCACACCTAGTGCGACAAGCCCTCCGTTCTCATACAGTATGCCTAGTTCGGGTACAAGTCATGTACTTTCCTACTCCAGTTTACATAATTTGGGTCTGGGGGTAGGGAGCTCTAGCGCTCCTCTTCAAGATCACATGGGGGCCACTCCTGTCCCTTTTAACGCTTTTCCTTACGGAGGAGGTCATATCCCTCCTTCATCCCCTTCACTCGGTGGCTTGCATTAGCAATCCGTCGGGCAACCTACACACAATAGTTTATTTGGAGCGGGGAGTCAAGGACCACCTTCGCATAGTATGATTATAGGTTCGACACCGTTTTCTTGGAACAAAACGTTTGGTAACAACACCTTCTCATCAGCCGCTTTCCCGACTGGAGGCAACCCCATTTTTGGACAATCTACTCCTGGGCAGGGTACTATTCCTGCACAGGGGGAAAACCTAGCAGGACCTTGGAATTTAGGGCAAGGATCCGTTCCCTCCTCTGGAATCCCGATCTGGGGCAATTATTTCCACAATCAATGGAACCCCGGACAAACCACTATGCCTATCCCCACGTGACCGACATGGGGTAATCCTTCCCAAAGGCCTTTGAATACAATGCATGCCCAACAATCTATGTCCTATTTGGGAAATCAACTGATGATATCTCCACATATGCAAAATCCTTACGCTGGCCAGGGCCATGGTTTCTACCAAAATTCGGGCCAACAGCCAAACTTTTCCTGGCAACCTGGTGCCAGTCAAACTCCAGGACCCTTTTTCCCAGGTTATTAGCAACAACCCAAACTACCATTCCTGGCAACTTTACACTTGCCAGATTTGACAAGGTTGTTGAATGACCCTATTTGTCACGATCCGCATTGGCCTCCTATGCCGACGAAGTTGCCTTTAGACATTCCAAAGTTTGAATCCAATCCTAATGAAGATCCAGAAGATCATGTGACTACCTTTCATCTTTGGTGCTCATCTAACTCCTTGAAAGATGACTCCCTACAATTGAAATTGTTTCAATGTACTCTCATTGGGAGTGCCGCGAAATGGTACATTGAGCTTGATCGCTCAAGATACTCTTCTTTTGGCAGACTGGCGATGGCTTTCCTTAACCATTTCCAGTTACCTGTGAGATACGACGCTGGCACATAGCTGCTCGTCAATTTCGAACAGACAACAACAGACCATATCTCTGATCACATCCGAGAATGGAGACGCTGGAAGAGTTTAATCAAAGTACCAGTCCCACCAGCATTCCTGCTTGAGTGGTTCCTTAAGTCTTTGGTCCCACGGTTATCCAAAGACGTCGCGACATATGGAGTTTTCTATGAAGAAGACGCCATCATGAGGGCTCAACAGTTTGAGCTCATCTATTCTTAGTCCAGTTTATTACACAACATCTTTCCAAAAGCACCATGTTCAATACTGGATAAAACTAGACAGAGAGCTGGACTGCATGCCGATGGTATTGTCGGTTTAGCACAAACCAATCCCACTGAGCAATTGACAAATCAGTTGCAATAGTTATCCATATAACACACAACGACCAACCAAACTACTACTTTGGTTTCTCCCCCTACCCAAACGTTGGAGGTACACACAGTGCAATCGAATAACCCAAAGGCCACCCAACAACCTGATGGGAAGAAAAAACAATGAAAGAAGGGTAAGGGGGATAAAAAACCCAACGCTAATGATGGCGGGGACAACACTAAAAAACAGAAGGCGAGGTATCCTTGCAACTTGTGCATGGAAGACCACCCGACCCATCTATGTCCTCACCTTGCAGAGGACAAAATTTTTTCAAGCAACAACAACAAGCGGTGTTGACAAACCCATTTCAACATGGGCAAAATCTAACTCAAGCCTCTACAAGTACAGAAGGGGGAAACCAAGAAAATTGCCTGCCTCCGAACAACCCCTCATCCGTGAATGTATATAGGGTTAGGGGTGATGCTTTCATATTGACTAGAGCGCACGATTATAGTAAACCAAGCGCTTCTGAGAAGGGTAAAGAAGCTGACCTCCCATCTTTTCCTCTACAGATTGAGAAGACGTTGGGAGAAACAATGACACACATTCCGAAAGGTGCATTTAAAAAATCTTCTCATAACCAAAACATAAGGGCCACCCAGAACTACTCTGTGGTGGAGGATTTATCACAAACCCCTTGTGCAATGTCTGCTTTGGAGGTCCTCCAAAGTTGCCCTTCTCAGAGAAAAGCCTTGTTAACCGCATTGGGCTCTACTGAGACTTGTAATCCGGGTACCATCATGTTAGGTACAACCGACTTAAAACCTCGTCTACCTTACCACATAGCGTTTCAGATAGTAGTGGCTTACCCCACAAAAACTTTTACACGAAATATCTTCCGCACGGTGGTCGACAAGGGTGCCTTGACCTGCGTTATGTCGTTGGCATGTTGGAAGGCCATTGGCCAACTCGTTTTGTCTCCATCACCTACTCTCCTCACTGCTTTCAACGGTTGTTCGTTCCGACCACATGGCATCGTTCCTTCTTTCCCCGTGCAGTTAGGAGGGAAGACCATGTGTGTCGAAGTAGAGGTAGTCGATGCTCCCCTTGACTATAACCTCTTCTTAGGACGGAGTTGGACTTATTCTATGCAAGCTGTGGTTGCTACAATTTTCCGGGTCTTGTTGTTTCCACACGAGGGCCAGATAGTGACCATCGATCAATTGTCTTTTTCCAGACCTGACCCAGCTTTGGGGGCATCCACGGTCCCGATGATTTATAATCCTCAACCAAGTGTCATCAACGTAGGAGTTGGTTTGTGCCCATCCTTGATGGGTACCTTTTATTACCCACCTCCTCACGACGATATTAAATTTATATCTAATCACCATAAGGTTGATATTTTTCAAGTTTCATCGTTCCACACGACTTACTTCGAGGATCCATGGATTCTTCCTTCCCCATCAACCACGATGGATGAGACAGGGAATCCAGTCATGTCCATGCCCTTGTCTGCCGCTGAAGTAGCGTACTCTTTAGTCCAGCAAACTTCAGCTAACACTGATTCGACTCCTGCACAAGAGTTAGATCCATTTCTAGAGCCTATTTGGGCTCAGGGTTCTCTTACTAACGTCAATTCGTTAGACTTAGTCTTGCCTTCAGATGAAGCTGTAATCAAAGCAATGACTAGTCTGGACAAACCTTGGGAAGATCTTCATCACCGATCATATTTTCTCCCAGAGTTAAACCGAATCGAAGCAGGAGAATTGACAGTGACCATGACGGGAGATCAACCGTGTCCTATTAATCTCTTAGCTACACATGAAATTTATGCTGAGGGAAATATGACGACTATTGCTGAAACTATACCAATCAACATCTCCTGAAACCCTGGTGTCGTGGAGAACGTTTTCGTCGGAGTGGATTTCTCCCTCGAAGATATTCAAATCTAAACGGATCTTTTCAAAGAATTTCGTGACGTTTTTGCCTGGTCTTATGAGGAAATGCTAGGTATTGATCCAAAAATAGTTGAACATGAAATCACAACTTATCCTAATGCCAAGCATGTTTGATAGAAGCTTCATCCAGTTAATACCAAGAAAGAAGCAACCATCAAGATTGAGGTTGAGAAATTGCTAAAGGCAGGTTTTATCTATCCTATCCATTTGACTCAATGGGTGTCAAATCTTGTGCCGGTCAATAAAAAACAAGGCACGATTCGTGTATGTACCGATTTCCGTGATTTGAACAAGGCATGTCCCAAAGATAATTTTCCAAAACCATTCAATGACCAGATCATTGATGAATGTGCTGGTTGTGAAGCCTTTTCTTTCATGGATGGTTTTTCGGGATATAATCAAATCCAAATCAAACTCGAAGACCAACACAAAACGCCATTCATTTGTCCGTGGGGTACATTTGCATATCGTAAGATGCCTTTTGGTCTTAAAAATGGTGGAGCCACATTCCAGCGGGCCATGTCTTTTGCTTTTCATGACCTCAAGCATATAGTTGAGGCCTACTTAGATGATTTAGCATCCCGATCTCGCAAGAGAACGGATCATCCCACACACCTTAGACTAATCTTCGAACGCTGTCGCTACTTTAGGATTCGCTTGAATCCAAACAAGTGCAGCTTCTGCGTAACATTAGGACGTTTGTTAGGTTTCATCATATCAACAATAGGGATCATGGTCGATCCTCTCAAGGTGGAGGCAATAATCCAGTTGCCCCCCCCACGCACAATTCTTCAATTTTAGAGTCTACAAGGCAAGGCAAAATTTTTACGACGCTTCATTGCCAACTATGCCGAAATCACCAAGGGATTTATGCACCTACTGAAGAAAGACGTTCCCTTTTACTGGGATGAAGCCGCTCAACGCTCTTTCGACGCATTAAAACAAACCCTCACAACTGTGCCTCTGTTACGACCACCTAACTATAACAAAGATTTCTTATTATATCTGGCTGCCGCAAAGTCAACCATTGGCATGCTTTTAGTTTAGGAAGATGATTTGTTCTCAGAATACATGATCTATTACCTGAGCTGAGGCCTCGTAGGACCAGAACTTAATTATTCTCATATAAAAAAACTTGCATTGGCAGCATTTCATGCTGTTCAACGGTTCCGTCATTATGTTCTGTTTCGCAAGACCACCATCATTACTGTCATGAATCCATTCCAGTACATGTTGACATGATGGGTTATAGGCAGAAAAATCAGTAGATGGATAGTCATCCTCCAGGAATTTGACTTAGATTTCGTTTCAGGAAAGTCCAAAAAGTCATTGGTTTTCGCAGAGCTTATTTCAGAACTTCCGGTTGAGTCAGGTGATGTAATGACCCTTTACTTATTAATGTGAATAATTTCATAAGTAATCCTAAAAATTAGCTAAATTATAATTAATTATTATATAACTTTAATTAATTATATGTTATTAATTAATTAATTTTGACTATGATTAGCTTAAGTATGATTAACTCTTTAATTGAGGGTTAATGAATAATTAATTATTAAGTGAGTCATTAATTGATTAAGTATTAAATTAATGGTTAAAATAAGATGTAATGATTAAATGGGGTTACGTATCCC
>ML788331.1:673121-690646 GCA_009831015.1 Picea engelmannii | reverse complement strand
ACAACCAGGAGGAATAATGAATGTTGCATACAATGTATCTGTGAGAGTATTCCTGCGTTGGTTGGAGGCAAATTTCATTCCCGACTACATCATCAGGAAACTCACTCAGACTCTTTTGGCCAAGCGCCTGCGCCTCGACTACAATCTCAGTGCCTCCCTTCAACTCACAGATCTTAGGTGATGTAACAGTGAAGTCAGTCTAGCCCACATCAGGACCATCCCATCTAAGGACTCTCCCATCACTGACCTCGGTGTAAGGAACTCTGCCCTCATTGTCAAACGCCAGGCTCTCTGGACAAACTACTCCATCAATCACAGCTGCAATCCCTGCATTCTTCAGTCTATTGTATGCATCTCTGACTTTGGGTTGAGACGAGAGGGGATGGAGTGTAACTGGATTCATTGCCAAATTCAGAAAATCTGTAGCAAGGCTGATTCCCAGTGGATCTATGCGTACAAAGAGAGAAATCAACAGTGAAGCGGCCAAATCCCAACACTATGAACTGCCCACTTCATTCTTCAAATCCCAACACTACGAACAACCAACGCCATACACAAGATATTAAATTAAAAAAATATCCCCTGCAAACTCCATAAATTAAATTAAATTGAAAAAAAAAAACGAGCGCCAGGTTAGAATGCAACGCAAAGCCATAGCACACAAGCACCAAACCAATAGTCACCATGCAACACATAGCTCAACAAAGAGAGCCCAGGCGTCAGGCTGAAGTTGTGTGAAGAAGCTATAGAAAAGGGTGTGGTGTGCTCAAGTCGAGCCCATCGACCAATAACTTCAAACAATAATATTAATTTAGATCAATAACCTATAAAGATCATTAAGACAACAAACCCCAGAGAAACACTGCTGGCAACTTAAAACGAACACAATGACCTATCAACAACTCCTGCCATTTCTTTGCAAGAGCTTAACCTCAATAGCGTACTTGTTAGGGTTTACAATATTTCATAAACCAACAAAAATTTTGGTTGGGTTTCACAATCACATGCTGTACATAGAACTTATTAAAGATTAAAAAAAAAAAAAACACATTTCCTTGAATTTTAAAAATATTGTCGAATATTAAACCTTCAAGCAGGAAGACTAAACAACCATGAAATGCCAGACGATGAAGATTACAATGCAAGAAATGGCAAATGGAAAACAATTGCTTAAATGTGAGTTGACTCGCATTATAACAAGCAAAAATGAGGAAATAGGAAATAACATGAATTTACAGTAGAATCATAAGAAATAATAAATACAACCCCCACAACTACCAAACTCAACATACAAGCCTGGTAGCCGTGCGTTGCACACAAGAAACAATCTTTTTTTTTAGTAATAAAAAATAAACCCTGGAACACACACAATACAAGCCATCACTTGACAAACGAGGAAGGAGACCAAGGAATAACTGATTGTGTACCAGTTCAGTGAGAGAACCACCAAAAAGAAAAGATGCAGAGGGAATGGCCATGGCGGCCAACCGTGTAGCCAAAATAAAATGACGGGAAATGTAGAGTTAGGGTTTAGAAAGGAAGGCGCTGGAGGAAGCAAGGCGGGCACGTGGAATCCATGCGTACCCGCACTTGTTTTTAAATTATTTCGATTTTCTTAAATTTTTTTTTTTTTTATCAATCGTGCGTGTGTTCGTTTAATTTTTTTTATATTTTAGTGTAAATTTAATTTAGGTTTATTTAATTAAATTAATTTAAAGTTGATTAAGTTAATTTAAAGTTAATTATCTTTAAAAATTAAAATTTTAATTAAATTAATTGTGTATTTAGTGTAAAGTGAAACTACATTAAAAATTAATTAAAATGTTAGAGAGTCCATCATGGGTTTTGAACCCAAGACCACACACCAAGCGAAGTGCCTTAAGAAGAGCACTAACGCCAATGCGCCCTCATGAGTCTTTACAAATAAATTCTTATACTTAATAGATTAATGGTAACATAGTGTATTCCGAAGTATAAACTCCGATTATCCAAGCGTCAGGATCACGAGACCTTACACACAATTCATCGAGCCAATCGTCGAGCCCTTTCATTCCATTCCACCAGTCAAAGCCAAGCGCTAAGCTCCAATGCTTGAAAGCCACTCTACAATCCTTAAAGACTCGCACCTGCAGCCACCGAGACAAGCAATTCAATGCATATGTACAACGCGCCAAGGAAAGCCCACAAGTCAAGCATCGAAGGATATTTAGTTGTAAGAGAAAAGTTTAAAGGACTTAGACTAGGACAAGCGGGAAGGAGGCAACATACACACTAGAAAAGTAAGCTAAAGGAATTGGAGAGTATGGCGCAAGGCTAGCATAGCTACCAGGCAAGGGAGTCAATAGTTTTCTTAGGCGAAGAAATCAAGCTTAGACACTTTAACCCTAACCTAGCCAATCCCCTAAAGAGAGTAACGTTTGTTTACAGACAAGTAAAGAAAAAACTTATGCCTAACCCTGTTTCTAGTTTAAGTAGCACAAATTTGAAACATCCTTGAACTCACCCTGACAACTTTGGTTGATGCAGGTTAAATCACATAGGATGGTTAGGACTTGAGGGAATCGAGGGAGGGGAGCATCGTCGCAGGCACTGCCAACACCGCAAGCGCCACCACCACCATTGCCTGAACTAGCTCTCATACTACGCTCGTTGGAGGCCATAAATGAAACTTTAAAGGGGCGACAACCAATAGGGACTGAGCTGGAGCCGCCACCATTTGGAACGGGTAATGTAGAAGTGTCAATGGATTCAGGGGGAGGACCTCCACCTGAAGACATCACTCGAGAATTGCAGAAGATCAAACTTCTAGAGTTTTCCAGGGGTCGCACCAGTGAATGCGTAGAAGCATGGTTGGAAGGCATGACAAGGTGTTTTTCCTTAAGGGACTATGCGTCCAACTCAAAGGCGAAGATCACAATTTTTCCGTTAAGAGACAATGCGTTGAACTGATGGGGAAACCTGGAAAGACAACTGCATCTTACCCCAGACAGAGTATATTGGGAACTTTTCGAGGAGAGGTTTCGAAGGAAATATCTGCCAGCGTACTACGAGGAACAACAGGTAGGGGAATTTCATGCCTTAATACAGGGAAACAGAACTGTAGAAGAATATGCGATCAGATTTATGGAATTGGTCAAATATGTTTCATATATGGATAATGACCAACGACAGGCAGAGCGTTTCATCTATGGATTGAACCCTGAGATAAGAGCTATGGTGCGGATGTGGAAACCGTATTCAGTAGTGAAAGCTATGGAAAATGTGCGTTATTTGGAGGAACACATGAACTTAACCAAAGGTATGAGACTGACCTTTCCGCATCGTCCTAGATTCGTCGGGAAGGCCCCTAGGACATTTCCTAGGGGAGGGGGGTCAAGGCCACCTCCATATGGTAACAGAGTCACGCCAAGGACAATAGCTGCAGGGATTTCAATGGCAGCGAGTGCAACATCTCGTTCATCACAAACGATGCAGACAGGTCCACGACCATCTAAGGGAACAACTAGTAGGGGCAGCGGTTCTAGGGGAAGGAACTCATTTTAGAGACAGTCACATAACAGTGCGCAGGTTCGATCTCGTGTTACCTGTTGGGGATGTGGAGGACCCCATTACCAGTGTGACTGCCCAGAGTTACAATTAGGGTTCGTGCATAGAGAAGGAAAGGCCCCGATGGGAAGAGCAAGTAGCAGCCACCATATTTACGCAGCGGTTAATAATCGCCAGGCCGAACATCAATCCACGGTGGTGGAGCCATCAAGTACGCTAAATCATATCAATGTTAAGATTTTATTTGATTCTGGTGCGACAGATAGTTTCATTTCACCTTCTGCATTAGAAAAGAGTGGGTTGGCAACCTACGAGCACGATGAATCTAAACAAGTCGAGATGGCTTCGAAGGAAAAACAAGTGGTAGGACCTAGTGTTGATAATTGTATAGTAGACCTGGGAGTTTGTACTACCAGGTTGAAGGTATACGTCACTGCTCTTGGGGCATATGACCTAATCATTAGAATGGATTGGTTAGCAACTCACCGAGATTTGGTAGATTGTTTCGCAAAGAGGGTGCTTTGTGTTGACGATGAGGGAAGGCCAATAGAGATCCAGGGTGTACGGAGAAAAGTGTCATTACGCTTTATATCAACTATGAAGGTTAAGTGATGCTTGAGACAAGGGTGTCGATTATATGTAGTGGAAGCAGTGAACGAAAGGAAGGGACCCTCATTGGATCAGTACCCGGTATTGTCAGAATTTAAGGATGTTTTTCCGAACGAGTTACCGGGGTTACATCCTGAGAGGGAGCTTGATTTTACTATTGAGCTAAAACCTAGTGCAGAACCAATTTCCAAGACTCCGTATTGGATGACAGCGCCGAAACTTTGTGAATTGCAAATGCAGTTGAAAGAGTTACTGGACTTAGGGCTAATAAGGCCCAGTGTCTCACCTTGGGGTGCACTAGTAATTTTTGTAAAGAACAAGGATGGATCCTTACGACTGTGTATAGACTACAGGGACTTGAACCATGCTACAATGAAAATAGGTACCCGATGCCACGAATAGATGACCTCTTTGATCAGATGAAAGGAGTAGCGATATTCTCAAAGATTGATTTGCGATCAAGGTATTATCATTTAGGGATTAAGGAAGGTGACATCCCAAAAATTGTCTTTCAAACTCGGTTTGGACATTACACGTTTGTCGTAGTACCTTTTGGATTGACCAATGTGCCAACAATATTCATGAGCCTCATGAACGACGTATTCTGGAAGTACTTAGATCGATTTGTACAAGTCTTTCTAGATGATATCCTCATCTATTCCAAGAACGAAAGAGAACATGAGGAACACTTACGAGTAGTGTGTTCCTGCCTTAGAGAGAACAAATTTTATGGGAAGTTGTCAAAGTGTTCCTTCTTCCAGAAAGAGATTCACTATTTAGGTCATATCATTTTTGGCGAAGGAATCTCTGTGGACCTAGAAAAGGGTAAAGGCCATTATGGAGTGTCCAGTGCCAAAAAATGCCCATGAGGTGAGAAGCTTCATGGGGCTAGCAGGTTATTATCGGAGATTTGTGGAAGGATTCTCCAAAATAGCGAAACCCATCACCACTTTGCAATGCAAGGGGGTCAGGTATGAATGGACAGAAGAATGTGATAGTGAATTCATCGAGATTAAGAGGTTACTAACTAGTGTGCCAATTCTACGAGTGCCAGATATGGAAAAGGACTTCACAGTCTGCACGGATGCCTCGAAGCAAGGGTTGGGGGTCGTGCTAATGCAGGATGGAGGAGTGATAGCTCATGCGTCAAGGAAGTTGAAGAAACACGAAGAGCTATATGCGACTCATGATTTAGAGTTGGCAGCTGTAATGCTAGCTCTGAAACTTTGGAGGCACTATCTTGTGGGGCGAAACTTTGAGCTCAAAATGGACCATCAAAGTTTAAAACATCTCTTCACTCAAAGGGATCTGAATGCCAGGCATAGGCGATGGAGTGAGTTTATGAGTGAGTAAGATTTTGGTATTTCATACATCAAGGGGAAGGAAAATGTGGTCGCAGATGATTTTAGTAGGAGACCACGTGTCTTCTCCTTGGTACCCTTAAAGGTCAATCTGAGGGAACGTGTGTTGACGCAACTCCAAGGAGATAGTTGGTATTTAAAAGTTACTTCAAACCTCCAGAGTGAGAGGCAATTAGATCCAATGTATGAAGGATATAGTTTGGAAGCAGACAGACTATTAAGATATCGAGGAATGATATACATCCCTGAAGATGGGGATATTCGAAGCATCATACTGAAGGAAGCCCATAGAGCACTTTATTGTGCACATCCGGGTGTGAAAAAGATGTACACAGACATGAGGAAGATCTTCTTCTGGGTAGGCATGAAGCACGATATAGTCCATTTCGTTGCCAAATGCCTAGAGTGTCAACAAGTGAAAGCCGATCACCATCACCCGACATGCCTCCTACAACCACATGATGTTCCTATGTCCAAGTGGGAAGTCATTTCTATGGATTTTGTTGTGGGGTTTCCACTCACATCTCATAGACACAATGCCATTCTTGTGATAGTGGACAATTTAACCAAGAGTGCTCAATTTTATTATGGTTAGAGACACTTACGATGTCACTGATGTGGCACGTGTGTTTGTAAGCAAGGTTATCTGTTTGCACGGGATACCTAAGAAGATCATTTCAGATAGGGACTCTCGATTCACTTCTAGGTTTTGGACAAGTTTACAGTCAACGTTGGGGACTCAATTGAACTTAAGAACAACTTATCATATTGAAACAGATGGGCAAACTGAGAGAGCAAATCAAGTCATGGAAGACATGCTCAAGATGTATGTCATGGATAATCAAACCCAGTGGGAGAAGTACCTACCTTTGGTAGAGTTTGCCTACAATAACAGTTTTCATAGCTCCATCGGAATGCCACCCTACGAAGGTCTGTATGGAAGGCCATGCATAACGTCGTTGAGTTGGGATAGATTAGAAGACCGAGTAACAGTTGGGTCAGAATTGATTCAAGAGATGGAGGAACAGGTGATTCAGATTAGGCAGAGACTAAATGAAGCATAGGATAGGCAGAAAAGTTATGCAGATGCACACAGGATCGACCGAAGTTATGAAGTGGGAGACCAGGTTTTCATTCGTATCAGGCCTAATAAGAGTACCATACAGTTCGGGAAGGGGACAAAGTTGTCACCTCGATTTATAGTACCGTTCAGAATCCAAGAGAAAATTGGACCCGTTTCCTATCATCTCATACTGCCACCCCACTTGCATAAAACTCATAATGTTTTTCATGTATCTCTTTTACGTCATTATGTTGCTGATGAATCACATAAACTAAATTGGAAGGAATTGCAGTTATCGGATGTGGGAACCCTCACGGTAGAACCGTTACGCATATTGGACCGTAGAGTCCAACAACTCAGGAACCGTCTGGTAGACCAAGTTAAGGTCCAGTGGGACGAGTATAGTCCAGGATTTTCTACTTGGGAAGACGTTGAGACACTATGTCGAGACTATCCCTCATTTTTTTGACCACCTCGAGAATATGTTTTTCGAAGGTTGGGTGTATGTAACACCAACTTTTGACTTAGACAGGCAGGATTACATGAGGCCTATATACTTTATTTTCTATTCATAGTGAAACTTTAAGATATGTGAACATTTATGAATGTTTAAATGTTATTGATGATGATGTATATAATGCGATCTACTATGTGAATAAAATTTTTACGAATGTTTAAATGTTATTGATGATGATGTATATAATGCGATCTACTATGTGAATGTAAATTTTACGAATGTTTAAATGTTAGACATATTGTGAGAATGAAATTTTTTATGAATGTTTAAATGCTATTAGAATGATGTTGGATATGATGCAAGCTATTTTGGCAAATGATAATCTTACGAATGGGTGTCAAAATTGAATAATGGGATATTATGGGATCTATTTCTAACTTGAAAACGTTGATGTTAAGTTGTTGGTACAAGGATACTGAATTGAAATGATGATGGTATGCAATTACATGATGATAATGCATAGAAATGTATGAGTTTGTGTTACAGACTAATCTGCAGGTTATGGGCTATGAAATAGCCAAGGGATAATGATGATGAAAGTGGATGTCATGACCACTAGCCGAGAAACATTATGGTACAAATATTTGTATGTGAAATTATATTGGTTTGGATGCATTTCTATGATATGTGGACCAGTGCAGGATTTCAGGTGATGAGATTGCCCAAAACCGAATAAACGATGACAAAACCCCCAGCAACACAGTGCCACTGTATATTCCATTGTAGGGTGTGGACCCTAGTTATGATTAGGAGGGGTGGAGGCATTTCCCACCGTGTATCCTCCGAAACCTGAAGTCAAGGGAGGATGGTGTTAGTTCACTCTCCCCAAGACGTGTAATGATGATTGTCAGTTGCCTGCTGGGGAAGCTTGGTCGAGATAGTGACACTTCCACTTACGGGTTCTATTTGGAGTTAGGTCAATATAGTTGACGCTCCAAGATAGTCCAGCAGAGGAAGGATAGGTATGGAGATGGAAGAAGGTTAGGGAGGAAGGATGAGTAGAAATAATTGAGAAAGTATGGAAATTTGTCTGATGGTGGAATTTAATGTTTTCCCTTCTAAAAAGAAAATGTGTATATATGAATATTCATAATTACGTAACTAAACCACAGTTGTCTAAATAAAATTGTTGAATCAAATAATTGTAATTAAAGGATTTCTCAAACATTTGATTGGTTTATTGTCTTTTATAAAAGACTAGCTTATTGATTGGATTGGATGCATACCTAAATTACTAAAGGATGATAGTTATTGATTATTAGTACATGCATGAGACTTGTATGTACTAGCTACACATGCATTTCTTGTACATGTACACTAGTATGTATGATTTTTCTTGGCTTACTTACTAATAGTGTCGATTATTTTTTATGAATGTGTGAACCGTGTTTCTTTTCCTTTGTCCCACGAGATACCTTAACTTCAAGATGAGGTTTCCTGAAGGGTGGGTGTATGTAACAACCCTAGTTGAATATATGCTTAGGGATTATTAAGTAAAATTAATTAGATAATTAATTGTCCTAATATGGTTTTAATTAAACAATGATTAACCTTAATACTATTAATTAATTATTTATAACTTTTGATTAATTAATTAATTAATTACATATCACATTCAATGACATGGGTAATAAATTTAAAGGGCTTAAAATTTTTAATTTGTTTAATTAAATGCTTTACGTATGCGGGAGGGGATAAGACATTAAAGAAGGGGATAAGGTAATAATGAAGGGGATAAGATAATAAAGAAGGGGGGGATAAGATAATAAAGGAGGAGATAAGGAAATTAATGAGGTGGAGGAGAGTCGGTGAAAGGGGGATATGACGGGGAAGAGTTTGATGAGGAGGGGGATTCTTTTGTGGAGGCATGAAGCATTTTGAGGAGGAGGATATATTTCTGTGGAGATCTTTGGTGTGAGGAGTTTGGTTTTGGGGGTTTTTGGTGAACCAGAAGCAGGGGGCATTGGTTTTCCGGGGGTTTTGTGCACGAGGGCCAGGATATCCTTACGGTATCCTGGAGCTAGGGAGTCGGACAGGCTGCTCCTAGCTGGAAGGGAGGAAAACTCGGTTTTTGGCAATGTTTGACACAGTTTCAATTTCAGCATTGGACCAACGGAGCAGTGGGATTTAGCATCAGAAGCAGGTAATTTGTTTATGAAATTGCTAAGTTATTTTCATGCTGTGGTTACATTTTAAATTTTGTCGAATATTATATGCTCATATGATGGCGAATGAATTATTTATGTATGAGAAAGTTTTATATGTTTAAATTGTAATAAATTTATAATTTAATTTAGTATGGTCACTACATTTATATCCATTTTAATACTTAACAATTTACTCTTTAGAAAAAGAATATGATTTGTATTATTAGTCTCATACAAATCTTTAAGTGATTTACAGGTTTCTTTAGAAGTCTTAGCATATCTAATGTGAGGAATTATATTATCTTTCATAGACATTCGTAATCATACCTTGGCTTTGTTCTCCCGCTTATCCCAATCTTGGATTTCTTCCGCTGTCGCACTTGCAGCCGCGTCGAGTCACATTTCATATCCTTTCGCGATCGTCCATACACCATAACCTTCCATCAAGGTCTACATTTTGAATTTCCAATTGACGAAATTAGAGCCATCCAATTTATTGTCTTCATTGAGATAAGTTTCAGCAAGTGGGTTCACCATCTCTCCAAACTCCTTTACTCAACAAACTCCTCTCCAAAGAAGCGATCATGCGCCAAGAATGGAAACTAGCAGAGAAAATGGCACGGCCTCTCAAATAACAGAAAATAAGGCTTCAATAATAGGTTGGTGACATCAATGTTCTTCTGGATGCGGCCCCTTCTGGTGGCACGAATCTCTCACGACAATTTCTCACAACAATTATTCTCTCCAGTCTTTGTATTCTCCAAAAAATAGTTCTCTTAGTATCCAGTTCTCTAATAACGATATTGCACAATAATTGAGTTTGAGTTCAGATTCTCTGCGACTGTCGTCTCTATCGGTTTCGCCGCCCTCCAAGCAGACAATATCTCCACAGGGGATAATTAGCAAGCAACAACAACCGCCTGTAAATGTCAATGTGAATGACGTGCCAAGGGAATAGAAGATGTTTGAATATTACGATGAAGGGTTCGACGGGGGAGACATGAGCGACAACGGTGGGAACGATAGGTGGCCGAGACATGAAACGATCACACTCTGATATTAACACGACGATTTGACTAAGAGGTTACACCTTGAAATCCTATAGTGATGCCACATCTTCCCCACAAGTTGATTGGTTATATTTTCCTAATTGCAGCTTGAATTCTAGCCCTCACTTAAGCGCTCTGATACCAACTTGAAAATAGAAGGAATGGAACCAACTACTCTCATGCGAGGCAACACCTAGAGGCCATCAAAGCAAAGCCACGCTGCATTTTATTAAATCAATTGAGGAGTACATTGTATAGGATGTTATTCAGTTTAGATGGTTGGAACCATTAAACGGTTGGAACCATTATTCAGTTTAGAGGAGTACATTAAATCACAACTAATCTCCATTATTTCTAAGTATGCCAAGGGTAACAAAGACTCGATGAAACTGACATGATTCTATTAGCTTTTTAGCTCGGGAGGTACTCCACATATTTTGTCTTGAATGCAGATGTAACCTTATATTTACACTACCAGACACTTGACTTTGTAATGAGTTTTTATAAAGTTGTTATAAAGTGGTTATTTTATTAAAGTGACTTTTTAATGAAGTGTACCTTCTAATTTTAAAGTGACTTTATTTCATAAAGTTCACTTATGTAATAAAGTGAAATTACTTTAATATTTTAAGTGATTCATTTTGGAGGGAATGGATCATGACCCTTGATCTTGAAAAAGGAAAGAATTATTCTTGGCCTTTGGATTTAGGGTTGGGGAAGGTGAAAAGACACTTTGGAGAGAAAATGACATTTTCATATTTATAAAAGAATGCATTGGGTAGTGTGCAAGAAACAAGAGGAAGAGATTGAGAGAAATTTTCGAGTAGGCTTGAGAGAGGAAATTTAGCGTAGCATTGTGGGCACATTTCCCAAGAAAAGTGGGCACAAATCCCAAGGAATATCTATGTTTGATTGCTGAGTTGTTTTTCTATTGTGGGAGGCCATACTGTATGGATCCGTGCAGTCCGTACAACAAGTGAAAGTGGGCACGAAAATCAAGGCAGTCTTTGGCACAATTTTCGAGGCAGATTCAAGACTTTTGTTTGTTGTTTTTGGGCCATACAAAACAATCCATACAATTGACTGTTGGCATAGATTTTGAGGTACAGGGAGGGCCATACAATAATATGGATTTGGCATGAATTACGAGGTAGATTTTGGGATTGTTTTAGTGTGTTGTAAGTGGACTTTTCTTGGCTGAAAATTGTGATTTTGTTGCTGTTATATACTTTCCTGGAGTTGAATAATAATATCTCTCTCTCTCTCTCTCTCTCTCTCTCTCTCTCTCTCTCTCTCGTTGGGTTTCCTCACATTGGGGTTTTCCCTGGCTTTTGCCTAAATTTATGAGTTTTCATGGGTTATTGAATGCTGTCCATTGTGTTTATTTCCGCTGCATATTTGCTTAGCAATGTGTATTTTTGCTTATGGTAATTTCTGAATATGGGTTTGAGACATTTCAGAAGTTCATGAAAGACCGTTATCACTAGGTTACTAAGTGTTTGACAGAAATATTAGCTTGCTGATTTTTGTCATTAAAACCTACAGATTCAAGCAGTGGAAGTGCAATATTACCATTTTCATTAGCTATTATTTTTCATGTTGAGAGTGTTTTTTATACAAACTGTGTACCTGGTTTTGAAATGTCCAACATTTTGGGTGGATACTCCATCCATCATCAAGGACAACCAAAAAGCTCTGGATGATGGGTGGAGTGTCCACCCTAAAAGTTGGACGTTTCAAAAACCAGGTACACAGTTTGTATCCAGAAACACTCTCAACATTATGTCTAACTGTGAAAACTTAGATTTACAGATTCCTATGTGTTTTCCAATTGCGATCCAATAGGTAGATTTCGCTCAATTTCTGCATTCTCCAGTTCACAAATTCTAAAAGAGGCTCGATGTCAACCTTGAATGATGAAAATAGATTGCAGATTGAATTGTTGTGGTTTTACTACTTTAATTTAGTTTTAGTTTCACTTTAATTTTTTTAATTCTAGTTTAAGTTTAGTTCAAATTTATTTACTTTAATTTGTTTTAAACTTTATTTTAATTCGACTTTTAGTTAATATATTTTATATTATTATTTTTTAGTCTAGTTTAATTTGTTTTTTTAGCTTAATTTATTTTTAGTTTAGTTTTATTTAGTGTAGATTTACTTTATTTCTCAGTTTGATTTTAGTTACTTTATTGAAGTTTTGTTTTTATTTTAATTAGATTTTAGTTTGATTATATTAGTTTTATTTAGTTTCTCGTTTTAGAATTTAATTTAATTTTAGTTTAATATTTTGATTAATTTAAGATTTGATTTTAACATTTAAAAATAATTTATGTTTTGGATTGTAGGTAGTTAATGAAGATTTGAAGCCTAAAGATTTGGATTCAGGAGATTTGAAGCTAAAGATCAAGGAAGTCAAACAAACTCAAATGGTTATAAAAGGAGGAGAAGAGTTTTAAATTTAAAAATAATTTATGTTTTGGATTGTAGGTAGTTAATGAAGATTTGAAGCCTAAAGATTTGGATTGAGGAGATTTGAAGCTAAAGATCAAGGAAGTCAAACAAACTCAAATGGTTATAAAAGGAGGAGAAGAGTTTTAACGAA
Source organism: Picea engelmannii (assembly GCA_009831015.1). Lineage (NCBI taxonomy): Eukaryota > Viridiplantae > Streptophyta > Pinopsida > Pinales > Pinaceae > Picea > Picea engelmannii. The sequence continues at coordinate 677,752 of ML788331.1, read as the reverse complement.
AGGGGGATTTTTGGGGAAAAACCAGAGGCACGCTATCGTGCAACTAGACTTGGCAAGTTAGGAATTTTATGGCAGCAATAGACTGAGTTTTTGTAGGAAGTCCGTAGGGCATTTGTAATTCTCTGAGATATTGAGGAATAATGTATTGGATTCATTGTTCATTCCAATTAGAGTCTTGTTCTTATTTATTTTTCTGTAATAAACTTCTCTAAATGCCATAATTATTTCTTTCTTTATATTTTTGTTGTAATATTTATATATTCGGGTTGGAAGTGTAACAATTTGGTACAACCTCCACTGTTTCAAATTATAAAGGAATCATCCAAAGGCTGTAGATTTCCATATATATTCTATGAGCATTGACTGGACCTGAGTCTTTATTATTATGGTTTGTGAGATAGAGGTGAAGTGTTCACTTACCCCGGATGGGGTGCCATGTAGAGGAGACTAGACACGCGGTGAAGATCCTGGCAGAGCCTTAAATACAGACCACCAACTCCCATCTCCTCACCATTAATATGGGGGTAAGGCCGAGCATCCAGGCCCATGGGAAGAGGCCCACACAGGGCACTAGGGGACACATCATTATGGCCAAGCATGTCACAATCACACCCTTGTTTATCAGCAAGCCGGGATGTGAGACGATGCATTCTGAATTCGATAGGCCGATCTCTGAATTTTTTGAGAGAAGGAGCACAGTTGGCCACTGGATTGATATTATGGTCATAGCTCTGCTCTTCCTCATGTCGAGGAAAAGAATCCGACCACATAGAGGCGCAGCCTGGTATGATTTCGTTGCCCACCGAAAGAGGCAATAGAATTTCAAAAGGGCACTATCCATGGCTCGGACGCAGAGAGCCCAAAAGCACAGAAGAGCTCAGACGCCTCCCATGGCCTATGTGGATGAGGTCCACCCAGAAGAAATAGTCCAGAATCCTCCATAGCACCTTCTCTTCACCATCCTAGACAATTGGGATCCACCCACCTGGTTTCCCGGTGACGCCATTCAACGGGCCATAAGGACACAACACAATGAAAATAATGATGACCATATGCATGAATTCCCCATTTTCTATGTCGAGGAAGAAATCCCGAGAGAGGCGGATGCGACAACGACCTCAGCAACATGAGAGTTCTCCACGGAAGCGGCTCACCAGGAGGCTCATAGTGGACAACAAGATGCGTATGAGGCAGGCGAGATGAAGGACAACTGGATGAGGGAGGATGACAGGGCCCCGATTCCATTCCTCCACCCGGATCACTTGGAGCTGGTTTTTGAAACACGAAGCCTGGTGGAAGACCAAATCCACTGTGGCCTCCTAATTCATCAACGCCTAGACATGTTGTTCACCACCTACTCCAACACGTCACCAGGACGACAATGCCCAACGTGTGCACAACCCTTCGTGTTGCAAGCCAAAGATGGAGCGAATGACGAGGATACTGAACCCATCGGGTAATTACACTGTTAATGATTCTAGTTAGCGGAATTGTTTTGTTTCGAACCAGTACTCTAGATCAGGATGATGTTAGGAATAAAGTAAAGAAACATGCTCAGACTAATGGCCGCCATATGTCCTGGTTTCCTTCGGGCAAGATAGATGGCAGGCTTTTTTTTGACACATGCTGCATAGGAAGACAACTGTCTTGGTTTCCGTTTTTTGATGGGACGACTGGCATTCCAAAGTTTTTTGTAAGACTGCAAAGCTAATACAACAAGATCTTCTCCCTTTTTTACTTAAAAAAAAAAGAAGTGTTCACTTTTAATCAGATTTTAGTTTGATTATATTAGTTTTATTTAGTTTCTCGTTTTAGATTTTAATTTTATTTTAGTTTAATATTTTGATTAATTTAAGATTTGATTTTAACATCTAAAAATAGTTTATGTTTTGGATTGTAGGTAGTTAATGAAGATTTGAAGCCTAAAGATTTGGATTGAGGAGATATGAAGCTAAAGATCAAGGAAGTTAAACAAACTCAAATGGTTATAAAAAGAGGAGAAGAGCTTCAATGAAAGGGGGAATTTTGGGAAAAAACTAGAGGCATGCTATCGTGCAACTAGACTTGGAAAGTTAGGAGTTTTATGACAGAAATAGGTTGAGTTTTTGTAGGAAGTCCGTACGACATTTGTAATTCTCTGAGATATTGAGGAATAATGTATTGGATTCATTGATCATTCCAATTAGAGCCTTGTTTTTATTTATTTTTCTGTAATAAACTTCTCTAAATGCCTTAACTATTTCTTTCTTTATATTTTTGTTGTAATATTTATATATTTGTGTTGGAAGTGTAACAACTTGGTACAACCTCCAATGTTGTAAATTATAAAGGAATCATCCAAAGGCTGCGGATTTCCATATATATGTTGTGAGCATTGACTGTACCCGAGTCTTTATTATTATGGTTTGTGAGATAGAGGTGAAGTGTTCACTTTTATCTATACAACATTATCCATAACCTTGATACATTTTGTTACATGTACTTGATTTCCTTTATTGGATTAATTGTTTAAGATGTCCATCAAATCGTTTATTCTTCATCTCTGATTTGTAAACACTGTTTTTTACCTCTATATTATTTGATATTTAATTGGATTCTTCTTTTCTTCCATCTTACACATTCAAATTTGTGTGCTCTAATGAATGAGACTCCATTCCCAATGGATTAGGACTTTGGTATAATAAGATTACATTTATTTATTCCCGGTCACCTGTCATTTAATCCTAAATCTGTCCTACCTTATCTATCCTTCTTTTTATCTTTTAAATTTGACATCTCAGTCTAGCGAAGTAAGATGATGTCTAGTGATAGTAGGAAATCAATATATTTTTGTCTTTGAGAGAGCCCTCTTTGGCTGGAAGGGTCATATTGCAGTCAAAAGGTTTTGAGATGCCTTGACATTGTTCCTAAACAACCAATAACAATCTCAGGAACAACACCCTGCAACATGTATACAATGCCCTCTCTAACCCCATTGACCATTGTTGTGTCTAGGCTATCTTTCCTTGGACATATGAGTACTTTTCATCTCTAAAAAGTAATGAAAAAACCCTTGTCCTCCATAGCTAATACTGAGAGAAAATTCTTCTTCAAACCTGGTACACAAAGCACATCCTGGGCATCCAACGAAACTCCTGACTCAAGCTAGAACATAACTTTTCCTTCTCCCTTCACTGCATACTTGGCATCATCACTAAGTTGCACATGAACATCTAAGTCCCTCTTTGTCAAACTGCAAAATATCTCTCGTGATTCTGTCATATGACGAGATGCATCATTGTCTAAGAACCACACACTCTTGGTAGTTTTTCTAGTAGAAAGGAAAGAAACTATTGAGAAATCCTTCTCAAACTTCGCTGCAAACTCATCTAGTTGTGTCTATGCTGATGTTGCTTTCTATGTCTTTCATTTTCCCTTCTTCTTCTTTGGACACTGAGATGCATAATGTATATTATTATGACATGAGAAACACTTGATTTTACTCAAGTCCTTCTTCTCCCCTAGATGTCATGATCCTCCATCACATCTACCCTTCTTTCTAGAACTCTTTCCTTTACCCTTCCTTGTATTATTGACAAGATCCAAGTTCTCATCATTACTTCCCTGCTTGTTTCTCTTAGACTCCTTGCAAGTCTCTTCCTGGATGCAATCATCCCAAAGCCTTTTCCAATTTGGGATATTTTCCCTAGTACAAACTCCCTTGATAAATGGTTCCCAAGACTTGGGAAGACCATTTCATGCCACATTCATGAGCTTTGCGTCCTTTGTTTTCTCCCCTATGGTTACAAGTTGATCACACACCTGTGTGAACCTCATGAAATCACTGGTAATGTTGTTGAATCTAGACATCTACACCGATCTGATTTTATTCCTTAAGACCATTTTCCTATTCATGTTAGTGCTCTGGAATAAACCTATCAAGGAATCAAACATCTCTTTGGCCATCTTTGTAATGCCCATATATTTACAAACATCATTAAGTCTCATAAACATTTTACGAAATAAACTGAAACAATAACTTTCAAGCATAATATTGATTTTTATAACAGAAGCTTTAGTAGATTAGATTTATCATTAAATACTGAATTCATGGCAGAAAGAGATAAATACATAACTTGACAAAGTACCTGGTTCTGATGCTAATTTATGTTGCCTGCTGCCTTGCTGCCTTGCTGCACAGTCCAGTCCTGCCACAGGCACAGAAAATAACTGCCCAAAACTAATATCCACCCTGCCAACTAGGAAAACGACCTAGATCCAGGATATCTACGGATATCCTGGCCCCCGTGCCCAAAACCTCTAGCAACTCGGTGCCTCCCTGATCAATATGTCACAACCAGAAAATATCGTGCCTCAGTCTGAGCACCCATGTCACAGTAAAGCTCTCGGCTCTCTGCAGATAGCAAAACAGTTCTCCGCAACCATCCCCCCCTGACGAATGGTGCGCACATCCCCCTCTTCCCCCCCTTATTCCTCCCGACTGACTCACGCACTTACTCCACAACCACCCTCTGTCCCCCGTCCTTCGTCATGAATTATTGTTTTATATCCTCGGGATTCATGGCTTTCCCTCTCTGCATACACCACCATTTTATATCATTTTCATTGATCTTTTTAGATTATAATTCTCA
>ML788331.1:629306-662855 GCA_009831015.1 Picea engelmannii | reverse complement strand
CCCCGTGCCCAAAACCTCTAGCAACTCGGTGCCTCCCTGATCAATATGTCACAACCAGAAAATCTCGTGCCTCAATCTGAGCACCCATGTCACAGTAAAGCTCTCGGCTCTCTGCAGATAGCAAAACAGTTCTCCGCAACCATTCCCCCCTGACGAATGGTGCGCACATCCCCCTCTTCCCCCCCTTATTCCTCCTGACCGACTCACACACTTACTCCACAACCACCCTCTGTCCCTCGTCCTTCGTCATGAATTACTGTTTTATCTCCTCGGGTTTCATGGCTTTCCCTCTCTGCATACGCCACCATTTTATATCATTTTCATTGATCTTTTTAGATTATAATTCTCAGGTCATTAAATGTGGTCTGTAGTTAGAGTATTACTTAAGTAATCACACTTATTTTCTTTAATTAATTTTGCTTTATAATCTTTAAGCATGTATCCAATTAGGGTCGTTACAATCTTCTTCTCTGATAGGTGAGGAATAGGATGATCCTTCAATGAATCCAATATAATACTCTCTTCTTTGATCTCCTTCTTCTCATGAACTACCAAATATGTTGGATCTGTTGGTGGAATGAATGATTTGTCCACTAACTCCCAAAGGTCATACCCCTTTAATGCCAAAGTTACTCTTGCTTTATAATATAGGAAGTTGGATGCTCCATCTAATCTGTCTTCAACTCTCAAAGGTGTTGCTACCATCCCTTAGACCTGATAAACTTCCCTATAATTAACTTGTTTCTTAAACTCCCCTTGTACTGACCTATATGTGCCTGTCACAACTGAAACCTGCTCATTTACACGACTTCCCTTGATGAAACTTGTGTATGTACATGCATGTTCTTACCACAACTAGTGTACACACATCTATCTCCAAAGACACTCATGTATGTACACACATATTCCTTTTTCAACCTGCGTACAACTCAGTAAAACTGAAAAACCTTAGTTTTACCTCAATATGTCTGTTTCCCTGAAATTCATCCTTTGATTTCTGCCTGTTGGTTATGGATATGGTAAGATATCCTACAAATTTTATAGATATGTTATCAACTGCCATGGATATGATATTTGACTTCCTCTTAGAGCATGTGCTCTGATACGATGTTAAAATCCCCTTACTAAAATCCTAGGTATCTTGTTATTTAATTATTTCCTTATTGCAAATCAAGTTAGCAACTCACAAAACAAAATACTCTACTAGAATATTCAATTCAAATAAAGATAATGAAAGAAATACTGGAAACCAAATCATGTACACATAAACACCAATATTTTTGGGTAGATACCCCTGGAAAAACCGCAGAGGGAAAATTAGTACCGAGATTATTTTATTATGATAAAATCAGGGCTTCCGTAATAAGGATAATGACCCATTGAGAGAAATACAACTATAGACAAACCTGGCAAAGTCTGTTTTGTTGTACAACCTATATCTTGCATGATTTTCAAGGTGTACGTGCCTTTCCTTAAGTAAATCCACGTATACGCGTCTATCTCCATTGACACCCACACACATGCACAAAATGATTGTATGTCAAACTCTGTATGGATCAACACTTTATTGTGGCTTCGCTTTGATGAAACCCACTCGTGGCTACCTCTATTCTCTCTTTTCCTTGAACTAATCTCTATATGGAAGTCCTTCTCCACCTATCCAAGATCTCCTTGAATCACATTCCTTCATGATCCAACCCCTCATGTGTAAGAAAAAGTCCTTCTTTGCTTCTACACTCTCGAATGACTCCACACTAGAAAATGTTCCTCTTTGCTATCTCTATGTGAAAAATGTTTTCTCCTTTACCCTAGCCTTTCTTTTAGAAGATTGAGTTATGACCTAACTCTAATCTCGAAAGTGATTTACAATTGAGATTACTTCTCACCTAACTTGAGACCAATGACTAAGATTAAATGCTAACTTTTAGTGTTTCCTTAAATAACTCAATTAATTCAATTAATTAATAAAAAACACTTTAATAATTCCTTTAATTAAAGTAAAGTCTCAAGGATAGAAATATTTGAATAATTTCTACACATCTAAACACATAGACCTGTGTGGAAATACGTGTATGATGCTACCAAACATCAACACATTACAATTGTTTTGTTTTGAAAAATTAGGACAACACTACCTAATAATTGTTTTGTTTTGAAAACTTATCTTAATCATTCAACACCATAGTTGCAATTATTTTCCCACAATTAGAAGATCCAACTAAATTGTTGAGCACCACAGAGAGAAAATGTAAGTTTTATCACTGTCTATGTCTATTCAAGAATGAGACATACGATATCTTTTAGATATCCAAGTAATTTTCCCTTTTAACAAGTTGTCAATATTTAACATTTAATTAAGATAAATAAGTGTTGTGAAGTTCCTATAACAAAAGCATAAGTTTTGTTATGAATGATTTTCACAATGGTTGGTCATAAACGTTTTTACTCCTCGAAGTTAAAGCAAGTTGAGTTTGTATTGGAAAGTGCTCTGAAAGCTATTGGAAATGCTTTAGGGAAATTTATAGCACTGGATCAACAGAATCTCATTAGCAATCAGAGGACCATGGGGCGTGTGCTGGTGGAGATGGACATAACAGCTGGGCTGCCTGAGACCTTGGTAATAGACTGGAGGGGCCGTAATCTGATCCAGAAGCTGGACTACCTTGGATTACCCTTCAGGTGTAATCTCTGTAGGGAAACAGGACACCTACGTAAATCCTGCACCGGGTTATCATCTTTGGATCCCTCGGAGGAATCTGATCTCTCTCTTAATCCGCCTGAATACCCTGCTGAGGATCCAACTCTGGCATTTTTGAATGGCACATTAGGAGCTTCAGTCCAGTCTGATTCCTTTACTGATGGCTCTCCCCGATCTAAGCTACAACTGCTCTGTCCTGTTCTTTTCTCATCTTTTTCGGAGACAGAGAAGGAGTACATTGATAATTTTACCTGGCTCACCACTAATTCCTTTTCTGAGAACCCTCATCCAGAAACTGCTCAGACTTCCTCTCCCGCCACCACTCTACCCATTAATCCTGTTCCCTCCCCGAAAGTTGACTCTGTCCTTCAACCGACCCTTCAATCCCTTTTTCCGTCCGACCTCCCTGCTGTCCCTGATCCACCCCCGATTTTGGACCCTGTCCATTTTCCTCCCTTGAACTCCTCTACTACACCCGACCTCCCCTGCGATCCTCTCCCCTTTCCGATACTTTCTGGATTCAATCAGCCCGAGCCTGACGACGACTCTCTTTTAGAGGAGCTAAACAGTTCGAATATTTCTTCCTTTCTTCCAGCGGATACTGTTCCACTTCCGGTGTATCGTGGGAAGAATCTTCTCTTGTCCACCACAGAGGATGGTACCTCCGCCCCCTCACCTTTGATCAAGAAGGAGAAGTCTTATGGCTGGTCGAGAGGGATTAGTTCGGAAATCTCTCCTCTACAAACCAGAAGTTCTAGAAAGAAGAAGGAGATCTTGAGCTCGCGGATTTCGGATCCAGCTCCTTCCAACCCTGACTGCAAGGCCCTTAGAGCACTGAAAGCCTTGGCCCGCTCCAAGTAATGTTAATTCTCACTCTTAATATTCGGGGGATTGGAGGCACCCTCAAGGCTGCCTCTTTCAGGAGATTGTTAGAATGTTCTAAGCCCGACATCATATTCCTTCAAGAGACTCTCTCGGCAGACCACAAAGCCAGAGATTTTGTGCACCTTTTTCGACCTTCGTGGGTCTCGGCAACGGTGAATTCATCTGGTGCTTCTGGTGGATTGCTGGTGGCTTGGGATCCCAGCCTGTACTCACTAAAACCCTTCCTATCTAGTGGAGGAATCCTGATCCTCGGTAAGTGTTTAGCCTCTTCTTAGAACGTTGCATTACTAAATATCTACGGGCCCTGTATGGATAAGAAGAATTTCTGGTCAAAACTTGATACTTTGGGCCTGCTTTCCATCCCAAATCTCATTATTGGGGGAGATCTTAATTTCATTCTTGCTGCTGATGAAAATTGGGGTGGTTCTTTCTCGCCGGGCCCTTTTGAAAATTTACTAAATGGACTCCTCGAGTCAAATAAGCTGATTGATGTCCGGCCGACTCAACTTACCCCCACTTGGAGAAACGGGCGATCTGGACCTGCCGCTGTTGCCAGACGACTGGACTGTTTCTTGATTGCTGAAAGTATCATTACAAGGTCGGGTTTCCCTTCTTCGTGGGTTGAGTTCCCATATGTGTCCGACCATGCGCCTGTTCTCCTACAATTACGTTTCCCAGGCCTTCACCCTGCTACACCTTTCAAGTTTAACCATTTTTGGCTATCGTTTGACTCCTACTCGGATTTGGTGGTCAAGGTTTGGCAGGACCCCTGCTATCTTGCTGAGCTAAATCCCCAAAGGCGTATAGCCTGGAAATTAATTGATCTCAAGCATAAATCGAGAGCCTGGCTACACGATCATAAAGCTGCACAATATTCAGATTTATTCAAGATGGAATCGGAGATTNGACCCCTGCTATCTTGCTGAGCTAAATCCCCAAAGGCGTATAGCCTGGAAATTAATTGATCTCAAGCATAAATCGAGAGCCTGGCTACACGATCATAAAGCTGCACAATATTCAGATTTATTCAAGATGGAATCGGAGATTTCCCAGCTTTTACAATCCTCTTTTCTTGTGCCTCTGACGCCGGATGAATCGACAGCCTTAAAGCAACTTGAGACAAGCCGTGCCTCCCTTCTACTCTCTGAAGAGAACATCTGGAGATTGAACAGTAGAGCGATTTGGTTAAAGTCCGGGGATTCAAACACAAGATTTTTTCATAAATTGGCTAGCTACAATAGATATAAGAAGCATATCTGGTCGATTAATGGTGGAGGCGATGCTGTGATCAGTGGACAGATCGCTCTACAGGAAGCAGCGGTCTCGCATTTTAGATGACTATACAAAAACGAAGCAAATCTGGACCTTCCAGGGATGGTGACTACGACAAACCTATTTCCTAGGTTTGTCTCTGCTGTGGAGGCTACAGAACTGAACAAGCCTGTCACCTTGATTGAATTGAAAAACATTCTGACCCACTTCAATTCTGAAAGAAGTCCAGGCCCCGATGGCTGGACAACAGAATTTTTCTGCCTTTTTTTTGACCTAGTCGGCACTGATCTTCTCCAAATGGTGGAGGATTCCCGTATCACTGGAAAGATTGTCGGTAGTCTCAATTCTACCTTCCTTGTACTGATTCCAAAAGTCAGCAATCCACTCACCTTCAGTGATTACCGACCAATCTCCCTTTGTAATCTCATTTACAAGTTGATTGCCAAGGTTATTTCAAATCGTATTAAGCCATTTCTTGAAAGGAGACTATCTGCTGAGCAATTAGGATTCCTGCGAGGAAGAAGAATACATGACGCGATTGGGGCAGCCCATGAAGGCATACACAGCATAAAAAAGAAGAATATAAAGGCCCTGGTTATGAAGCTCGATTTAAAACAAGCCTTCGATTGTGTTGACTAGCAGTTCTTAAGAATAATTCTTCATTCTGTGGGATTTGATGAATCATTCATCAACTGGATTATGTCCTGTGTATCTAGCTCTAATTTTGCTGTTCTGATTAATGGAGAGGCATCGAGTTTTTTCACTAGCGAGAGGGGACTCCGCCAGGGATGCCCTCTCTCCCCTTACCTCTTCATTCTGATTATGGAGGGTCTCAACATCCTTCTCACTAAAAAAATTTCTGACCATCTTATCTCTGGGATAAAGGTATCAAGACTCATTAAATTGGTACATATCCTATTTGTTGATGACGTTCTGCTCCTGTCAAAGGCAGATTTATCGGAGTGGTTGGTTATTTTAGAAGTGTTACAGAGTTTCTGTTTGGTTTCAGGATTAACTATAAATATCTCCAAATCCTCTGTTTACTATTGGGGCCTCTCGGAGGCCGAGCTCCAAATTCTCAAAACGGCCATCCCCTATACCTTTTTAAAACTGAGTGATGGTTTCAGTTATCTTGGCTACCAGTTGAAAGTGGGTGACTCAACCCCAAGCGATTGGAGATGGCTGGTGGCTCGTTTTGAAAACAAGATAAATTTCTGGTGTAATCGATGGCTGTCCATGGGCGGACGTTTTATCTTGATTAAGTCAGTTCTGGAATCACTTCCTGTTTACTGGATGTCCTTGCAAAAGATTCCACAAAAAATTATAAATACTCTTCGGAGACTTATATTCAATTTCCTGTGGAATAGTCATCTTGGCAAATTTCGTTTTCATTTGTGCAGCTGGGAGATGCTGTCAATGCCTAGGCGTTTTGGGGGCTGGGGACTAATGAACTTGTCCACCTTCAATACCGCCTTACTGGCAAATTCATTCTGGCGAGCAGTCTCTATTGATAGCATTTGGCATCGTATAATAATGGATAAATATTTGAGGTCTTGGCCACTGGCGACTTGGATTCGTAAGTCTACTTTTCAGCTGCGAGGGGCTTCTTCCTTTTGGAAAGGATTGGTTGCATCAATCACTGTGCTACTACACTGGTTTGTGTGGAATCCTGGCGAGGGATCTGAAATTATAATCGGAGGTGACAAAATTCTCGGTCTAGGAGACCGATCGCTCCTCTCAGCAGGCTTAAGATCACTGCTTCTTCAACAAAATATTTTACATCTTAATCAAGTTAGTATGCAGCCTGTCAACAGCTCTCTGCCGGGCAGTTGGTATAACAGTGGAGCGCTTAAACTGTATGGTTCAGATGCTTGTGAATGGGACCAATTTACTACAACTCTTAAAGCTGCGGGGATTACTCTTTCACCCAGACCCGATACGCTACAGTGGGCGGGAGGTGATGCCACCGGGATTATCACAGTCAAGAATATTTACAATGCTTTACTCTTTCAGCTTTCCTCTCTTGTGGACAGTTCTTGGATTTCACTCCTCTGGCGATGGGATCTGCCCCTAAAGGTTAAGCTTTTTGTATGGCTCGCTAGCAAGGAAAATCCGCTCACGTGGGACGCTCTTCGACGGAGGGGGTGGGAGGGCCCGGGTTTATGCCCACTTTGTTGCTGCGAGTCGGAGAATATCCACCATATTTTGGTTCATTGTTCCTTTACACAGTCCGTCTGGACTCAAGTGCTAGCTCAACTCTCGCTGTCTTTTTCTTGGAGCGGAAATACCTTCTCGCACAGCTACTCTAGGTGGCTGGATATTCCATCTGCGCCTAAAGCCTTACCTGCTATCATAAGTTGGCAGATCTGGACTGAAAGAAACCGTGCTATTTTCGACTCCAGCCCGCCCCATTCACACGCAGTATCGCTTAAAGTCTTGGCCCGTTTTCACTGGAAACAGAGACAGTTAAAGACTTCTTCTCCCAAAGTTTGCGATATCAATTTATTGAGTGATTACACGGTGGTATTTTTCGATGGTGCAGCGATGTCCGGTGGAGGCTGCTGTGGGGCTGGGGGTTTATTCAAATCCCACCCAAATAGGACTACCATGTGGTTTTTAAATTGTGGAGAAGGCTCAAACAACAAGGCTGAGCTCATGGGCCTATGGGCCTCTCTCTACCTCGCCTCTTGCTGGTCTCTTAGACATATCCACGTCCTTGGTGATTCGCGTTTAATCATTGACTGGATATCCCAAAAATCCAAGCTCCAATCAGTTCATAACAATTGCTGGATGGAAAAAACGATGGCTCTGCTTAAATCCTTCTCCGATGTCAAATTTAACCATATTTCCAGATCCTTCAATGGAGAGGCGGATGCCCTCTCAAAGAGGGCATTAAGCGAGGTGGTTGGCAGGTTATCGGTTTTCCATTTGGATAGAGGCACAGTGAGTCCTATATCCTCTATTAATGTTTTTGAATGAGGTGGGATGGATTATTTATCTTTTATCTATGGTGGTTGACTTGATTGGACTACTTTGCTCATTGTATTTTCTGCTGTTTATGCTTATCCCTTTGGGGTGTTTGGATTTGATGGAGATCCTATCTGTGAGGGTGCTGTCACAGTTGGTACAGCTGGCAGACTGATATTGTAAAAGAATTTATACATTATATAAATTTGAGCAATTTTCTTGTGGAAAAAAAAGTTGAGTTTGTATTAATTTGGTCCTATGAAATCAATTTCATGATATCTTCTAAAGTATTAAACAAAAATTTCCAAGTGACTTATCTAATTATTAAAAAATATTATTACACATGGTTTGGGAGTTTTAGAGAGGGGTACAATTGTGTTGGAAAAGTCATGGATTGTCAAAATCTCAGGGCAGATGAGTTAGAAATGTATGAACACTAGTGGATAGGGATACAACGAATCGTTCAACGACAACAACAGACATGGACGACATCGAATCGTATGACGACAACAACATACATGTACAGACTGCGTGGAACATACAATGAAAAAACCTTTCATTAATTACATTATATATATTGTTATTATTTCTATTATATTTTATTATGTTTATAACAAAGGGGACACATTTCCTTCCTATTTCAACTCAAGGAAGATCAAGACTTGGTTTTACAAAATGGACCATACTTCTTGGGCCCTTGATATTTGTATTTGAATCACTAGGAATTAGAATTTAATTCGGAAGAGGGATTATCAATGACAATGCTAGTGTCAACATGTTCATTGCACTTCTAATATTATTAGATGATCCGGTATACCAACTTACCAAGAATAATATAGGAAAATATATTGACAAAGATGATCTGAAAGTAAATGAATATGCCTTTGCACAAATCTGCATGGAATTTTATGTGGAGAAGGGATACTCAAGGTTGTATAATTGAATTTGGATGGATCGTTCTATATGTAAGATCCATATTAGGAGAAAATTTCATTTAATTGTAATAAGTTCCATGAATATAGCCACTTCACAAAACGTTGTAAGAAGAAGTATCACTCTCCAATAGCTCACCCGAAAAAATAACATGATCCAACCCCTGGAACAATGAGAGGAGGAAGAGAGAGCCACACATATAGAAGGGAAACCCCATAGATTAGAGAGGAGGAGAATGATCAAATTGTGCATGAGGGTGCAAAGGATTTTGATATGGGAGAAGAAGAACACGAGAATGTTGGAATCAGAGATCCTATCAGAGAGGGTGTCACAGAAAGAGAAGTAGAATGAAATAAAGAAATGAGATCTCGATCCTCATTTGCTAACTAAAATTGCACCTAGGGAGTATCATATGAAGTTTATGTATGTTTCTTTGATGTATCTAACATTGTAAATAAATTTTAAAACAATACAAAAAGTCTCAAAAAGTCTCAAAAAGTCATTATATGAAGATAAGGAACAAACTATTCTCATATCAATCTCATAAAAGTCATTATATGAAGATATGGAAGAAAGTATTCTCATATCAATCTCATCTCCATATGATTTGGGAGCAAGATGAAGATTGTTTTGAAGATAATATAATATCTTATATTTAGTATTAGATTGTATAGCTATGGTTACTATCTGCTTTGTTTTCCAATACAACTCAAACTACTACTTTGAGAAAAAATAGTAGATGCACATGCATCATGTTTCTACGTTCTTCAATTAGAGGGTAATTGATCTTTCATAGATAGATGCACTAAATGCACTCAAACATCTCCTTTCTTTATAGAAACCCTAAATTTGTCTCTTGATTTGTTCTTCTTCAAGATTAAATAGTAAATGAGTTGATTTGGTACTGGCGCACTTGGATCTAAGCCAAATTATAGTGCCATCTTCAATAGTTTATCAATACCCTTGTTGCATCCGTGTAAAGATATGTGTACTCCAAAATCATATCAAGATACTTTTGCTACACAAGCTATTGGTAAGAGGATAAATGTGCATGTATCTTAGTAATTTTCTTGACATATGGGTGTATCATCATAAATACAAATTTCCAGTAATGATTTATCAAATTTGACATAAAATCCTAAAGACATTTTAGTGCTTGGTGTTACCTTTGGAATGTGATATCAATTTTCTCCAATGTTTAGATGATACTTTATGACCATGATTCATAGAATGTATGTCATTCTTACATACTACGATTTTTGAGTATTTTGTCAAAAACATCTTATGGGTTCATATCATAGAGTACTTCATGTTCAATGGCTTGATGACATATTAGAATTTACTCTATTATTTTAGACATAGTTCCTTACTATGATTTAAATATCTAATATTTTACGGTCGTGGGTGTGGCATGGTATCCAATTTCAAGAAATTGATTGTGTCAATTGTGGATGAATTTATTTTATCTGTTCATGTCGATATCAAGTAATGGAATTCCCATTCACCTACATCCATGAGTGAAATATACACTTTTATCGTCTTATATACTAGTAGTGTTGGACATTGTAGGAGCATCTTGTGTAGTGAAAAAATGTTAACATATGTTTCTATTTATAACTGATGATCTACTTCCATTTGTGTTATGTCATGGAGGTTGTTTGAGCTTTCCCTAAAAGAGTCTTTTATGTGTGACATTCATTGTCATTAATTAAGAGCCTTAGGTGGAAAGATAGAGTTATTATTATGAGATGTTATATATTACAACATTTAATTGAGGTATCTTTGCTTTCATGAAGATTCATGGCAATGGATCCCTTAAAAGCACATGAGATCAAGAAAAACATGGTTCATTAGAGGATAGTATATGAACTTTTTTGTTGACAAAAAAGTAGTAAAATTGTGTTCAATAATATACATCAATATATGTATGTCCAAATTACAACCATGATATTACTAGGGACTACATTATTTAGAAATATGACTAAGCGAAATCCCAATTATGATCTTCACAACAAAAGCTAGATGAAATGACAACATTGAATATATCAAATATTCTTTCAAAAAGTGGTACATTTGTTCTTGGGAGAAAGGAAGTTCATATTTTTACAAGATTATTTATATGTAAATAAAATGTTTTTTGAAAAAAAATAAAATTTTAAAATAATTTTCAAAATTATGATAATTTAATTTTTACTTTTATTAAAAATTTACCCCCTTACCCCCTTTTCTTTCATAAGGTTTTTGTAAATATGCATACCAGTTGCATAACATTTGGATTTTTAAAATGCCCAGAAACATCACTTCCACTTTATATTGAAAGTAAATAAAACCCACCATTGAAGCATCACATCCACTTTCCACTTTATATTGAAAGTAGATGAAACCCACCATTGAACACGTTGTAATAATATGTATCAATAGCATAATAATTTCAATAGTGCTACATATCTCATCTTAATATGACCTATTCCCATGCCACACAAAAATAAGAAGAAATCTCAATGAATCATAGAGTTTCCATTTTCTAAAAATAAGACTGCTATCCTTTTTCATAATTGACCTTCTTACTAACATGTGCTTTATTCATGGCATTAGACCAAACACACAACTTCTAAATTTGTTGAGATCCACTTCAAGAATATATGTCAAATTGTATAGACTTCCTCGTTATATCTTTTTGTGATAGAGATCGTAAACTTATCAATCATTTTTTTTTAAAATACTTAAATTAAATCATTTAGTAATGCATTTAATTTGAGCATAAAATATTTGACCTCTAAATTGATCGTAAAGTAAACATTACCTTTAAATGTATTTATGGGATTTAAAACCTAATAGGGCCACTTGATCGTAAAGTAAACATTACCTTTAAATGTATTTATGGGATTTAAAACCTAATAGGGCCACTTGGTGCAAGTGGAATGTGCCACTTGGTTCAACTAGGCAAGGCCACTTGGCGCAAGTGGAATGGGCCACTTGGCACAAGCGGAATATGCCACTTGGCTCAACCAAACATAGCCACTTGGTGTAAGCGGAATGGGCCACTTGGCTCAACCAAATAGGGCCACTTGCTGCGAGTGGAATGGGCCACTTGCTGCGAGTGGAATGGGCCACTTGGTGCAAGTGAAATGGGCCACTTGGCTCAACTTGACAGGGCCACTTGGCACAAGTGGAATGGGCTACTTGGCTCAACCTGACAGGGCCACTTGGCGCAAGTAGCATGGGTCACTTGGTGCAAGCAGTATGGGCCACTTGGCACAAGCAGAATGGTCCACTTGGCGCAAGAAGAATGGGCCACTTGGCACAAGCGGTATGGGCCACTTCGCACAAGTAGAATGGGCCACTTGGCGCAAGTGGTATGGGCCACTTGGCACAAGTGGAATGGGCCACTTGGCTCAACCTGACAGAGCCACTTGGTGCAAGTGGAATGGGCCACTTGGCTCAACCTAACAAGGCCACTTGGTGAAGAGAAATGGGCTGCTTGGCGCACATTGACATGACCACTTTGCACAAGCGAAATGGTTCACTTGGTGCACACTAGAAGGGCCACATTGCATAAGCAAAATGGTCACTTGGCGCAAGCGAAATGGACTACTTTGTGCAAGTGGAATGGGTCACTTGGCGCAATTGGAATGGACCATTTGGCTCAACCTCAGAGGGCCACTTGGTGCACACTGATAGGGCCACTTGGCGCAAGTGGAATGGGCCACTTGGCGCAAGCGGAATGGGCCACTTGGCGCAAGCAGAATGGGCCACTTAGCGCACATTGACATGGCCACTTGGGGCAAGTGGGATGGGCCACTTGGGGCAAGCAAAATGGGCCTCTTGGCGCAAGCGGATATAAAGTAGGTTCAATGGAAAGTGAGGCGACAACACTAGGACACACGGTCCTAGGGAAGTAAAGTGAGGAGAGGTGGTANCACTTGGGGCAAGTGGGATGGGCCACTTGGGGCAAGCAAAATGGGCCTCTTGGCGCAAGCGGATATAAAGTAGGTTCAATGGAAAGTGAGGCGACAACACTAGGACACACGGTCCTAGGGAAGTAAAGTGAGGAGAGGTGGTATTCCACTTGTGCCAAGTGGCCCATACCACTTGCGCCAAGTGGAATGGGCCACTTGGCTCAACTTGACAGAGCCACTTGGTGCAAGTGGAATGGGCCACTTGGCTCAACCTAACAAGGCCACTTGGTGAAGAGAAATGGGCTGCTTGGCGCACACTGACAGGACCACTTTGCACAAGCGAAATGGTTCACTTGGTGCACACTGGAAGGGCCACATTGCATAAGCAAAATGGTCACTTGGCGCAAGCTAAATGGACTACTTTGTGCAAGTGGAATGGGTCACTTGGCGCAATTGGAATGGACCATTTGGCTCAACCTCAGAGGGCCACTTGGTGCACACTGATAGGGCCACTTGGCGCAAGTGGAATGGGCCACTTGGCGCAAGCGGAATGGGCCACTTGGCGCAAGCAGAATGGGCCACTTAGCGCACATTGACATGGCCACTTGGGGCAAGTGGGATGGGCCACTTGGGGCAAGCAAAATGGGCCTCTTGGCGCAAGCGGATATAAAGTAGGTTCAATGGAAAGTGAGGCGACAACACTAGGACACACGGTCCTAGGGAAGTAAAGTGAGGAGAGGTGGTAGCACTCGAATTGTGTTCACGGGGATACATAACATATGAAATTCACACTTGGGTACTAACATATGCATACCCATCGAGAGGTGCCTTGTGTAGTCCACCCCCATGCCATATTCATGCATGACCCACCCAATGATGATATGATACCTATCAACTAGTGCTCCAATGTGATGAAAACCTTCTTGTAGTGCCCCTCACCTTAAACTAGATGTGGGACCTCACTAGGACATCTAACACTTAGGTGAGATCCTTCGATGCCTTCTATCTCTTGGCCTCTTGCACTTTATTATCAATTTGACTCATTTTTACCCTTCCCACCTAGTAGGTCTTGTCCGCCTGGGCAAGGAATGTCTCCTATTCCTAGTAGTCTTGTCCACCTCGGCAAGGAATGTCTCCTATTCCAAGTAGTCTTGTCCACCTGGGCAAGGAATGTCTCCTATTTTAACACAAAGAATGGTAGGTAGTTTACCTACTTGAATAATAGAAAGAATCACTTCACGAATCACGAAAGAATCACTCTACAAATCAATCTAAAAGGCCCTCTAAAAGAAATCTACAAAACCTTGAAAAATCCCTAATGTATTCATTTTTATATAACTAATGAGTATCTTGACTTAAGGAAATTGACTCAAGTATCTCAATAAAATAAAGGTCCAGAATGGGCCACTTGGGGCAAGCGGAATGGGCCTCTTGGCGCACATTGTTAGGGCCACTTGGTGCAAGCAAAAATGTCCACTTGGCACACGTGGAATCAGCTATTTGGCACACATGGACAAGGCGACTTGGTGCACACCTTGACAGGACCACTTGGCAGCAAACTGACAGGCGCACATGAGAGGGCCACTTGACGCAGTATTAATTATATTATCTTTGCGCACACTTCATATATTAACGGCATTTGAATATATTCATTACGATGTGGAATTATCTACGCTGCTCTCAAAGGGTCGCAAGTCAACTTCAGTCCGTTGCAAAACTGAATCAATCGAATCGGAATTGAATGGTCGTTATGACCTCTGCTCCTTACCTCGCTCATTGCTACTACCTGTGAAGATTGAATACATTTTAGTCTCCGGTCGAACGTTAAGTTCAGTTCCCTGATTCACTAATTTATATTCGGACAGCAAGTATATCTGGAAGATACCAGAGACATAAATCACACGGTGATTTTATTTAGCAACTGATCATAAAATAGACATCAGCAATCGACGTCATGTTTAAAGCTGTGTGTTTTGCAAAAACCAGAAAAAGGTTTCGCCGTTGCCGGGGATCGAACCCGGGTCACCCGCGTGACAGGCGGGAATACTCACCACTATACTACAACGACTGATTGAAATTATGTACGTTAAATAAATATACTGTTTCAAAACATTACTGAGTAAAATTAATGCAAGGAAAAGAGAAACGATTACGCGGTTGCGTAACTACAAAAAAATAATATAGCAACAAAAAAGGGTCTGTAGAGTTATGGCTGAATTAATAATTCATCCATTACATATGAGATCTGAAACGGAAAAATGATAAGACGCTATCTTCACCCGAATAACACAGAGATTACGGGCCTAACTATTGGAAGATCAAATTATATGCAAAGCCTTCCAAGTATACCTCTGGGGTTTAGGAAGTGGAATATTTGGGTCATATTGTACATCTCATGAAGGTGAAAAAGTGGACCCTAACAAAATTAAAGCTATGATGGAATGGGCAATTCCCAAAACCTTGAAAATTTTTAGAGTATTCTTAGGTTTGGTGGGATATTAGTGCAAGTTTGTCAAGAATTATGGTCAAATAGAAATGCCTCTAACAATATTATTAAAAAAACAAACATTTTATTGGACGTAAGAAGCAACCAAACAATTTGAAAAACTTAAGGAGGCTATGCGTACAACTCATGTCCTAGACATGCCTAACTTCACAAAAACTTTAAGACTTGGGTTATCCCTCTCCTCTTGGTCAAGAGTTCGCTTACTCACCCTATATTTCTTCCCCTCAAATCCTTCAAATGCGTTATAAAATGAGGGGAAATATTAGATCTTTCTATTGTGGAGTGTGATGCCTCAAGGCATGGCATTGGTATAGTTTTAATGCAAGAAGGAAGTCCCCTTGTTTTTGAAAGTAGCCATATTAAAGGAAATGACTTACTCAAACCCATTTATGAAAAGGAAATGTTGACCATATTACATGCAGTTAAGAAATGGTTCCCTTAACTGCATGTAATATGGTAATATGGTTCACTTAAATGTGTGCTAATTTTCGTTCCATGCTCTGATTGGGTGGGATAAGAAATGATAGAATGGAAGAAAGATCAAAATGTATGCAATATCATTCAACAACTACAAGAAGACCCAAGTGCATTAGATAATTTTTTGTTG
This sequence comes from Picea engelmannii, assembly GCA_009831015.1. Lineage (NCBI taxonomy): Eukaryota > Viridiplantae > Streptophyta > Pinopsida > Pinales > Pinaceae > Picea > Picea engelmannii. Next base: position 647,088 of record ML788331.1, on the reverse strand, counting down.
AAAAATGATTCATTGTGGTATTAGGATTCCCTATTTTTATGTAAGAATTCCCAACTCAAATAGAAGGTCCTTCCATAATTCCATAGTTCTCCTATAGGAGGACATTCAAGGTCCCTAAGGACTTACCATAGGATCAAGAAGGATTTTTTTTATAAAGGTATTAAAACTGATGTTCAAAATTTTGTGGTTGAATGTTTGGTTTGACAACAGAATAAGGGGGAGACAATCAAGACCCCATGTTTCCTACATCAATCCAGATTTTATGAGCAGAACAAAATGAACACAAATTATTATTATTATTATTATTACTAACATAGTGACACAATGAACAATAATAGAGATACAATAAAATTGGCTTCTATTCAATAAAGAAATATGTTAAAACTATAAAATGCAGACTAAAAACAAGCTTGTTAGAATGGTGGCAACTTATCTTTGAGAAGAGATGTGACAACTGAGCTCATTCGCAAAAAGCTGAGTACAATGAGGCTCTGGAATCCTTTTTACAATAAACATGAATGCCAAAACCCTAGACATCCAAAAACCTAACCCTAGGAGATGAAGCACCAAAAGTCGTGTGGGCCCTGTTGGGGTAAGTTGGTACATCAACTTCCTCAGGTTGTAACTTTTGCATACGATCGCTATTTTAGGCGCACAATAGCCCATTGGAAAGGTCTGTCTCAGTACTACACATTATGCCATCAAAATATAACTCAGTCTGTAGTTTGACTATGGTGATCTCTAAAATTTTTGTTTAGGGCATCAAAACGACCCTGAAAGTTAAGAACCCGAAAACTAGGAAAAATATGCCAAACTGAAAAACTGCCAAGATGAGCTAGTTGGAATAGGTGGGTGGCCACCAATATCCACCTAGATCAATTCTCCCCCCTTAAGAATCAATGGTATCCATTTCATTGAGTTCCCCCATCAGATGAGGAAATTTCTGTTGACTTTGGTCATGGGTGAGCCACTTGCCTTGGTGTAGGAGTTGTCTTGCTTTGATAACCCGATAAAGATGGATCCTCTGTTGGCGAGTGACCTTGACTTGGTTTTCCACTATCTGATCAGTGGATGCATGTTCCATGCAGTCAAGATTGAGCTCTGTTGGTTTCAACTGTTCTGCTATCTCTGTGGTGTCCAATAATGGTGGAAAATATGGCCGAAGGAGATCCACATTGAACACTGGGTGAAATCCAAGGAAGGAGGGAATGTTGAGGTCAAGATCATTGTCTCCCACAACCTTAGTGATGGTGTAAGCTCCATAGCAGAGTGAGAGAAGCTTCTGATGGGGCCTTGTAAGGTGTTCTTTCTGCAAGTGCAACCAAACTTTGTCTCCCACCTTAAACTTGTGTGGCATCCAATATTGATCATGGCGCTTCTTGTACTTGGCATTTGACTTCTGTAAAATATCCTAAACTTGTTGGTGGATGTGTTGGATCCGCTCAATGAACCAGGTGGCTTTGTCATCTTTAGTTTGAGCATGGGACGAGTTTTCCTGGGTGGCCGCAAGGGGTAGTGCAACATCCACGGGACTCAATGGTCGAAATCATAACCCCATCTGATAGGGGTTGTGGCCGGTTGAGCTATGCATGGATCTGTTGTAATTATCTAAGATAATGGTTTTTGGTATCCCAAAATGTACCCGCACTCATTTAAATAAGAGCTTGGTAGTGGCCACCATTGTGATGCTCTTCTTGCAGGAAGCCATAATCTCCATCTTGGAAAAAAATCAACAACCACAAAAACACAGTCATTTCTCTGCTTGGTGGATGGAAGGCCCAACATGTATTCCATTGATATGGATTCTCAGGGCATATCAAGAGTAGGAAGAGGGATGTACATGCTTTGTTTTTTAGTGTTCTATTTGGTAATAACGCAAACAGTGCAGGACCTGATATACTTATTGACATACTGTTGAAGTTTCAAGCAGTATAAATGTTGCTGCAACACAACCACTATCTTTTCTACACCAAAGCGTCCTTCCACCCGACTGTAGCGGGCTTCCCAAATCAGGTTCACTCGCTCGCTTGATGGAGCGCATAGATGGCCCAAATAACACAACAACCCATCCTGAAGATGGAAATTAGTGAAAACTGTGTTTGAACCCAACATTTGGTAGGTGGTGGTGAAGTCAGGATCTTTCTCATAGAGTTGGGGCCATCTAGAGGTCTCGTGGCTGCAAGACTCTAGCACCGTGGTGAGTGTCGTGACTGGAGGTCGGTTGAGGCAATCAACGACGCAATTGGTACTTCATGTCTTATACTTTATGTTGAGGTGGAACTGTTGTAAGTATGTGGACCACTTCTGATTGCGATCATTCTGCAATTTTCCTTATGTCTACATGAACTGGAGCGGTTTATGATCAATGTGGATGACTGTCTCCTTCTCGAGTATGTAATGCCTCCATTGGCGGGATGATTGCATAATGGAGTACATTTCTTTGTCATAAGTAGAGTAATTATGGACAACATGTGATAGTGTCTCACTATGATAGGCCACGAGGTGGACATGTTGAGTGAGAACTCTACCCATAGCATAGTCTGAAGCATCTCTCTCGACCTCAAAGGGTTGTTGCAGGTCGGTTAATGAAAGAACTAGGGTTGAGCACAACCACTGTTTCAAATCATCGAACACCAGCTCTTGGGATAGGCCCCACACAAAATTTTTCTTACCACCACCCCTGGTTACTTGGTTGAGGGCCCATGTAATATGGGAGAATCCCAACACAAACTTGCAATAGAAATTGGCAAGGCCTAAGAAGCTATGAAGCTCAATGAGCTGGGGTTGTCCAATCACGGATGCCCTAGATCTTGGATGGATTCACATGCACACCATGCTCATCAACAATGTAGCCTAGTTATTGGACCCTGTCCATGTCGAAGGAGCATTTTTCCAAGTCGGCATATAGCCTGTGATGTCACAGAGTGTGCAAAACTTGTTGAATATGCTGCAAGTGTTTCACCCAAGTCTTGTTGTAGATGAGGATTGTTAGGCTCCAACGTACTGATGTAAATTAGAGTGCATTTGATTGTCAATCCGGTGTTTGTAAGACTTAGAGACACATCCAAAATATATGGATTTAGAGATAACTTAGTTGCTTTTTAAAGATATAAACCAAAACCTATTCTAAGAGATGAATATGGAGGAGATGCTAAGCTTCTATTCAAAAGTCCTATTCATAGATCTCACGACATTAATCAACAAATGTTTCCTAAAGAGCATTTGATCAACAGTAAACATTCAAAGAGATATTAAAAACTAGCTCAGAGGCTTATCAATGCTAGAAAGACAAAAATCTTATTCAAGAGATGCATTCATTGTTTTTTTTCATTCATTAGAAATCATCACCAATTTTTGTTAAATCAAAATTACTGAAAGCGTAAATAACTCAAAAAACATTCATGATCATCCTAATGCTTGAAAGCAAACTACACATTGAATTCTTATTCAAGAAATCATTCACAACATGAGTAAGGCTTTGAAACATTAAGCATATTACTTAACTATTGAATTCATCTAACTACAACAAAGATATAAATAAAACTCATCTACTGCAGGATCTGATCTAAAACATATATCAAAGATTACTTAAAAAGAACATAAAGGAAGAGCGTACTAGTTTGACAAAGGGGGCCCTCCAATGCTTCACTTGTACACTTGAGTCGTCTCAGCTAAGAAGGAACTTCCAACAACATTAACATAATCATATCATAGACATCATTAAGAACAAAACACAAAATTGATCTCAAGATTGCAAATTCAAAGTTTTCTTCATTCACATCAGGGTTGTCATACTAGTCTATGTCTTGGAGTATTTATACAAGAGTTTTGAAACTAATAATGCTAAGAAACCTCCTAAAGATCATGATCAGATCCATAAAATATGCTAGGAAGGTCGAATACCCCTTTCAAATCCATAAAATATGAACAAATCCCAAGAAAATCTAAAACTGTCCATGATTTTATGCTAAAACATGGTATTTTCTGCTGAAGTGGCCTTGTTTGACCAACATTGACCGGACACTTGGAAAGCTCAGATCTCGAAGCTGATAGGTAATCATACATCCTTGTACATCAAGGATCATGATCCATGTCTCATATTTCTCCCAGCTATCTTGCAAGTACACGGACCTAGGAGCAATTACGAGATTTAGTCAAATCCTGTAATTTCTGATAAATTTTTAATTTTAATGCCAAAAATTGAAAAATTCAATTCTTAAGCTAAGGAATGAGAAATGTACCTTGCATAAGCTATTTTATGGAAAATATGGAATAATATGAAGGCAAAATGGATAGTTTTGGAGGCAAAAGTATAGTTTATGGAGTGAAAGGAAGCATAAAAATGTACTCAACAAGGATGTCATCCATATACACCACTACAAAATAATTGGTGAAAGGACACAATATATCGTCCAACAACCTCATGAAATTTGTTGGGGTATTTATCAAACCAAAGGGCATGACCAACCATTCAAAAATACCTTATTTTTACTTGAAGGAAGTCTTCCATACATCTGCCTACTCTATTGGGAATTGATGGTAGCCAAACTCTAGATCAATATTACTGGAGTATTTGGCCCCCTTGAGCTAATCAAGGAGATCTTCGATTCAAGGAATCAAGTATCGGTTCCTGTCTATGATTTTATTTAGGGACCGATAATCAATGTAGATTTGCCAGGTCCCCTTTTTCTTCTGCACAAGCATGATTAGGTTTCCACAAGGTGATGAGTTGGGTCGGATGTTCCCCTTTTGGAGTAGTTCTTGTATCTGACACTTGATATCCTTATTTTCTAATAGAGAGCAAAAATAGACTGACCCATTGGGTAGCGGTACATCGAGGGTTAGATCGATGGAATTGTTGACCTGATAGTGCATAGGTACCACAGTAGGTGAGGAGAAGATGTATTTGTGTTCTTCCACGAACTTATGCACTTGATTTTGCTACGTGGAGAGGTCAGCCACAGAGGCCATGGATGTGGCTACAATCTTTCACTCACTCTGAGAGAAAATCATGAAGAAGAAAAAAAATTTGATCTGAGAGATGACCTTCTTGCATTTCTTGGCAGAGATTAAGAAAATGGCACTAGGTGAGACTACCTCGTGTATCATGTACAATTTCCTATCCAAAGTAATAATAATATTGTGGGGCCTAGACTCATATACAACATGGTTTTTCCATAAATAAGGTTGGCCCAAAATAAAATCACAAAATTCAAGGGGAGAAACATCACACAATACCTCATCGTTGAAGGGCTTAATGTCGTAGGACGTACAACACTGTTGGCTGACACAAAGATCACTTCCTTTGTGGATCCATATGATGGTGTAGGGATGTAGGTACGATGTTGTCGGTAGGGCCAACCACTTGACAACCTCCATTGAGATGAGGTTCTAATTAATACCTCTATCAACGACGAAGTGCAGTGGGGTTTCTTTCACCCACATCTATGAATGAAAGAGGCACTCCCCTTCCTTTGGCTCACCAGGTTCATCGAGATGGATCTTGGTGGTAGCAGTTGTGGCAATGGGTTCTGCGTCAATGATATGTCTCCCATTTTCTGGTTCTAACTTAGAGTTGAAACCCACATCTGATTTAGAGGCTTTCACCTAGGCCACTAATGACTACTTTGAGTGACAATCATCAATGTTATGCTAAGGGCTCTTATGAAAGTTGCACCACTTCTCGATATCTTTCTTTGTCTTTACATTGTCCTTCTTTGTTTCTTCCTTAGACTGGTTGTCCTGAGACTGTCCATATTTTCTCCACCCTTTGTTCTGCAGGTTGGGGATTCCCTTTCCTTGCTTCTGCTGTGAGGGGTTCCCAGACCCAAACTCTCACATATTTTATTTAATCTTCTACTCGATTTTGACGACATATTGATAGGCTGGACCCAAGGATGAGATGTCCAGAAACTCCATTTCTTCCTGGATGTATCTATGTAGACCATCACGGTACTTGAGCACCAAATGTCGTTAAGAATATTTAATACCCAGCTTGGTGCGCAAGGTATGGAAGATATCTGTGAACTCTAGCATTGCTTGGTCCCTTTCTTGCCGCAATGTGGTCCTTTTTGTATACAAGTCATCATAACTTCCAACATTGTAGTATTGTTCCTTGATAGCATCCTTGAAGGACTCCCAGGTGATTGCGATTGTAAATAATGAGAGTTCCTCTGTTTCCTTTTGCTCACATAAAATCTCCCACCAATCTTTGACATGGGGGATGACTTTGAGGAATGCAAAAGTAATATTTTCTCTATTCGAAAAGTTATGGACATAAAAACATCCTTCTAGAAGATTCACCATTTGTCTACAACATATGCGTCTATTTGGCCTTGCAATATATGAATATCAAAGTTTATGTGTACCTTGAAGGGGGAGGTGCCTCCGTTCGAGGAAGACGCATCGCCTATTAGTAGTAGTCGAAGTATTCGTTAAAAATTATCCATCATCTCGTTCCTCTGTTGTGCGAGGGATTCCTCAAGAAATTTTTTGAAAGTATCTCGTGTCCCGTCATATTTCTCTTCTCCCACCATGGAATGTCGCTTGGGTGTGCGAGAGCTCTTGTCCTCAAGATAAACAATCTCGAGACCCAACTCTTTGTACCTTGACCTCGTCGAGTACATGCACTAAGAACGACAAGGATCATACCACTATGATACCATTGATACAGATTTTATGAGAAGAACGAAATGAACACAAATTATTATTATTATTAACACAGAGATACAATGAACAATAACAAAGATACAATAAAACTAGTTTATATTCAATAAAGAAACATGCTGAAATTGTAAAATGCAGACTGAAAACAAGCTTGCTAGAATGGTGGTGGCTTATCTCTGAGAAGAGATGTGACGATTGCGCTCATTTGAAAGGTTGAGTACAATGAGGCCCTGAAATCCTTTTTACAATAAACAAGAATGCCAAAACCCTAGACATCCAAAAACCTAATCCTAGGAGATGAAGCGCCAAAAACCATGTGGGCCCCGTTGGGGTAAGTTGGTACATCAACTTCCCGAGGTCGTAACTTTTGCATACGGTATATGTTTTAGGCACACGATAGTCCGTTGGAAAGGTATATCCGAGGAATACACATTATGCCATCAAAATATATCTCCAATAACAATTTGACTATGACGATCCCTAAAAATGTTGTTTAGGGCCTCAAAACGGTCCTGGAAGTTTAGGACCCAAAAACTAGGAAAAAATTGCCAAACCGAATAACTGCCAAGATGAGCCAGTTGGAATAGGTGGGTGGCCACCGATATCCACCTGGATCAATCCTCACCCCTTAGGAAAAAATGGTCTCCATTTCTTTGAGTTCCCCCATCAGATGAGGAAATTTATGTTGAATTTGGCCTCGGGTGAGCCACTTGCCTTGGTGTAGGAATTGCCTTGCTTTGGGAAACTGATAAAGTTGGATCCTTTGCTGGTGAGTGCCCTTTACTTGTGTTTCCACGATATGATCAGTGGATGCCTATTCCATGTAGTCAAGGTTGATATTTTTTGGTTTCAATTGTTCTGCTATCTCTGAGGTGTCCAATAATGGTGAAAAATATGGCCGAAGGAGATCCACATTGAACACTGGGTGCAAGCCAAGGAAGGGGGGAATGTTGAGCTCAAAATCATTGTCACCCACAACCTTGGTGATGGTGTAAGGTCCATATTGGAGTGGAAAAAGATTCTTATGGGGCCATGTAAGGCATTGTTTCTACAAGTGAAACCAAACTTTGTCTCCCACCTGAAACTTGTGTGGCACCCGATGTTGACCATGGCGTTGCTTGTACTTGGCATTGGACTTCTATAAAATATCTTGAACCTATTGGAGAATGTGTTGGATCCACTCAATAAATTGGGTGGCTTTCTTAGCTTCAATTTGAGCATGGGACGAGTCTTCTTGGGTGGTTGCAAGCGGTAATGCAACATCTGTGGGACTCAATGTATGAAATCATAACCCCACCTTAAAGGGGTTGTGGCTAGTTGAGCTATGTATTTATCTTTTGTAGATGTGATAAACATAGGGAATAATCTCATCCCATATGCGGGAGTTCTTGAAATTGTACATGCGTTGGATATGCACGATCATCCGGTTGACGACCTCAGTTTGGCCATCTGTCTGGGGGTGGAAGGCAGTGAATTTGGTGAACTTGGTGTCCAACAATGACTAGATTCTCAACCAAAATGTGTTGAGGAACCGAATGTACTTATATGAGATAATGGTTTGTGGTATCCCAAAATGTACCCACACTTGTTCAAAGAAGAACTTGCAAATGGCCTCCATTGTGATGCTCTTCTTGTAGGCGACCATAATCTCCATCTTGGAAAAGCGATCAACAACCACAAAAACACAATCATTTCCTCGCTTGGTGGAGGGAAGACCCGACATGTAGTCCATTGAGATGGATTCCCAGGACCTATCAGGAGTAGGCAGAGGGGTGTACATGCCTTGTTTCTTAGTGGCCAGTTTGGCAATAACGAATGCACTGTAGGACCTGATATACTTGTTGACATTTTGTCGAATTTTTGACCAGTAGAAAAGACAGTGGCAATGTTGCAACAACATTTCTACTCCACCAAAGTGTTGTTGCAACACTTCCACTGTCTTTTCTACGTCAAAGTGTCATGCCAACCAACTGTAGTGGGCTTCCAAAATCAACTTCACTTGCTCTCTTGATGGAACATATGACACAGTAGCCCGTCCTGAAGATGGAAATTAGTGACAGTTGTGTTTGAGCCAAACATCTGGTAGTAGGTGGAGAAGTCATGATATTTCTCATAGAGTTGGGACATCCAGAGGTCTCGTGGCTGCAAGAGTCTAACACCATGGTGAGTGTCACGACTAGAGGTTGGTTGATGAAATTAATGACATTGTTGGTACTTCATGCCTTATACTTGATGTTGAGGTGGAACTGTTGCAAGTATGTGGACTACTTTTGTTGGCGATCATTCTAGAATTTTTCCTATGTCTGCATGAACTGCAGCGACTTACAATCAATGTGGATGACTGTCTCCTTCCCAAGAATGTAATGCCTCCACTAGTGATAGGCTTTCACAATGGATTACATTTCTTTATTGTAAGTAGGGTATTTATGGATGACATCTGATAGTGTCTCACTATGATAGGCCATGGGGTGGCCGTGTTGAGTGAGACTTGCGCCCACAACATATTCTGAAGCATTTGTCTCAATCTCAAAGGGTTGTTGTAGGTCCGGTAATGAAAACACTGAGATTGAGCATAAGAGTTTATTCAAATAATCGAACTCTTGTTGTTGGGACAATCCCCACACAAACTTTTCCTTGCCACCACCCCTGGTTACTTGGATGAGGGCCCATGCAATATGAGATAATACCAACACAAACCTGTGATAGAAATTGGCAAGGCATAAGAAGATCCAAAGATCAGTGAGCGTGGTTGGGGTTGGCCAGTCACGGATGACCTTGATCTTGGATGGATCCACATGCACACCATGCTCATCAACAATGTATCCTAGGTATTGGACCTTGTCCATTCCGAATGATCATTTTTCCAAGTTCGCATATAACTTGTGTTGTCGCAGAGTGTGCAAAAATTGTTGAATATGATGAAAGTGTTCTTTCCAAGTCTTGTTGTAGATGAGGATGTCATCCAGATACACCACTACAAAATAATTGGTGAAAGGCCGCAAGATAACATCCATCATCCTCATGAAAGTTGTTGGGGCATTTTTCAAACCAAAGGGCATGACCATCCATTCAAAAAGACCTTATTTTGACTCGAAGGCAGTCTTCCATACATCTGTCTGCTCTATTGGGACCTGATGGTAGCCAAACTTCAAATCAATATTATTGAAGTATTTGTCCCCCTTGAGTTGATCAAGGAGATCGTCGATTTGGGGAATCGGGTACCCATACTTGACTCTGATTTTATTTAGGGCCTAATAATCAATGCAGATTCACTAGGTCCCGTCTTTATTATGCACAAACACGATTGGGCTTCCACAAGGTGATGAGATGGGTTGGATGTGCCCCTTTTGGAGCAGTTCTTGGATCTGACACTTTGTTGAGTCTCATAATTGTTGCATTTTCATCCTCTTTTCCTTTTGTCATTCTTCACATTTATCCATATTATACCACTCCATAAACCATTCATTGATACCATTTCATAATTAAATATGGGTTTAACCTTATTATTTTCCAAATAATTTATTTTAGTACTAAAAGGGAATTTGCGATTAAATATTAGAAAATTGACATGTTTTCATATATATCTCAAAAATGTGTGAGCTTTGTCATGTGTAGGGATATGTCAAGGATTAATTCAAAAAGACTTCTCGAATATCTCCTCCACCATTTCAAGGAGATAGTTATTCAATCCTATTCCAAGGAGAATATCATGGATATTTGGTTGTCATATCTTATCCAAGATATATGAGAGACATGTGTGAGGATTTGAAGGGATAATATTTTGTAATAATGAGAAATTGGTTGAGAGAAAAGTGGATCTGTAATTATGAGATGCTTATCTTCTTTTCAAATCTCTCGTGTATAAAAGAGAGTGCCCTCTCTTCATGAGAGGGGGGAGAATTATTATTATGTAGATTAAGGGAATTGTTATGAGATAGGTTCTTGAGGAGAATTCTTATGATGTAGATTTGATTAACAAAGAGACTCCTTTTGTAAACCTACTTGTTGAAGATTAATGCAAGTTTGAGTTCAATGATCTTGTGTCTCTTAGAAGTTAGCATCTGGTGATCTAAAGCTTCCATGTTGGCATTGACAAGGGCCACCAATCCAACTTGGTAAGCTTATTGTAAATTGTTAGTGTAGATTTTCATTTCATGTATTTGTTATTTTGATTTCTTGTTATTTTGTTTGATTTCACTATTCGAATTTGTTGCAAAGTGTGGTAATGCAGGAACAGTTGGATCTCCATATTTCACCATACATGAGCTTTAATGGAGCATCCCACTTGCTAGTTTAGTTTCTCCAGGAGATAGAATCAAAGTTCATATTTTCTTTTCATAAGCCATCAATGAACAATTCCATTACCTGAGCAAGAGCTTTTGTTTGTTTATGAGTTTTGATTTCCAGCTTTTGAATTATGTGAAGATTGTTATTTTTAAAAGTGTGTTGGTTTCTAAATGGTTTTCTTATCTATACTAAACAGACATAGGAACCTATCTGTTATTGACACATATAGTGCATCAACTCTACTGATTACGAATCCCGGTTGATAATTTATGTTTGGTAATATATTATGCATATAATTGCACCAACATTTTGGCGTCGTTGGTGGGGATTTGTAAACAGTAATAGGTATCATTTGAATTAGATTGCTTTGATGATTTTGGATTGGTTTTATGGACAACCTAAGGGCGGAGAGAAGACATTAAGACGAGAGGTAAGAACCTGCGCATCCACTTTAGTGGGGTTGCTCCAAAGTTAGGTTGTCCTCTCCCTTTTATGCAGAAGTGTGTTTCTCCTTATTTTATGCAAAAGTGTGTTTTTATGTATGGAAATTTAGTTTTTATTTATGATGAACTAACTTGTGCAAACCGATAACCTGGTGACAACAAGGTCCCAATAACGCAAGGAGTTCAAGTTTGGCGTGTTTTATCTTTACAAATAGTTTTAATTTCTTAGTTTTAAAATTCAAATCTTTTGATGATAAATCATTCTCTTTTTTCAATATGGTTTAACAATGAGTATAAGCTTGGAAAAACTCGCTCAGATCCTAGCAAAAGTTAGGATCTCCTCTTCTCTGGAAGAGGAGATCTTGACAACAACTGAAAGTTTAATTACTCCTCCAGAGGAAAACGAAGAAACAACATACAAAGAACCCTGTACATCTGATGACGAACAATTATGCGAGCAGGAGATCGAGGAGGATAACGAGGAAGTGAGACACGATCTGAGAAGTGAAAACTATGCCCATGAAATCATTATCGAACGATGGTTTCAAGCAGGTACCAGGTTAGATTCATTTAATTTTTATTTTTATTTTGTTAAATTACAGTGTCAACATTTAAATTCACACGGTTATATATATTTTCGATTGTCATTTGCGAAATTCACAGTGAAGATATACCTATTACTGTTGCACTTATGGTTACATTGGCTATTTGATTATACGTAACTAATTTCTCATTTCTAATTAGCGTAGTATAGGTAGGGTTTTATTTTCAAGTTTTTATTTTTGCTAGAATAAGTATGCTCTCCTCCGCGCTTCGTGCGATCATGAGGATCATAAAGTAGAATGACTATGAAGTTTCAGGAATGAAAAAATTGTTGACAATGAAAAAAATTTCACAATCCAATTGTTCAACTTCACTTTCAAATTTTATATCTCCATTTGCTAAACAAATTTCTTTCTGTAAATTGTTTAAATTTCTCTTGTAAATCTAGGAATAATACAAAATTAAAACAAAAACAAAAAAAATAAAAATTCTTTGTCTTAAATTAGTTTTATGATTTAATTTTCTATTTAGGAATGCAAATAAAAACAAGAGCTTTACAAATAATAATAATAATAATAATAATAATAATAATAAAATAATAAAAAATATATATATTATTTTTTAAAATGATTAAAAATTAAAAATTAAAATTATTAAATATAGCTGTGTGTTTTGTGTTTAAAAAATAAAATAAAAAAACATTTAAAAATATATACATAAAAACATTAAAAAAAAAAAAACATTTAAAAAAAAATGCAACACACGACTCTGCTGGAAATTAGAGATCTGTTAAGTGTCTTGTGCCATTGATTGTAGACAAATCCTGACGATCAACACCATGTGTCTTGTTCTTTGACGAGCTTGATTCTATTGCTACATACCATTAGCCGATGAGAGTTCACGCCTCCAAATTGCATATGGGCAAACAGGTTCTGGAAAGACATGCACAATGATTGGTCCAATTCGAAGCAATGTCATGCTGTTGATAATGAAAAAAATTCTCAATCCAATTGCATTTCGAGGAACATGACTATTTTGACCTTGAATGGAACAATAACAGAATCGATCCTGACGTTACAGGTAGTGTGAATGATCAGAAAAATCTTCTACTGGTAGCTTTAGGATTTTCTATAACTTGACACGATGCCTTGGTTATAATCGTTGATCTGGACGGACGACTCAAGAAGGACATCAAATGAGGCATAGTTTGTGAGTAAATTGTTCACTGATGTAGTTGTTGTCACCAAGATCTGCAATATTTTTTGTCTCAACCGGTTCATCTCTAGTTTGATTCACATCGACGCTAATCATTAATATAACTAATCCAAACAACAGTGGGCATCCCATTCTCATAAATTCAACAACATGAGTAAACTCTAAGTTAAAACAATCAATGTTTGAATTTACTAAGCAAATGTTCAAATAGCAGTGGGTTTTAACAATTTAGGATACATCTCTAGAAAACTCAGTTGTCATGTCGAGTCTCAAAGAAAGGAAACTTTTCTCATCCCTAAGTGAAGAAATCTCCCCTTGCAATAACTCAATTTTCCTCGCCCTCCGACTCGACTTTACCCTCGTCCTTTATCCCGTAGATTTCTCCCTCGTTATCCTTTAATATGCACCTCGCATACATCTTGTCTTCTCATGGCCACATCTGTGCATAATAATTCCACGACTTTGGTTCCATCTCGTTTCCGCTAAAAACTCATTGATTTCTTGACACACGATGTATACCAGTTGTATCCTGAGTGAAGGCGTGAGAATTTCCTGTTTTTCGGTGGTTACGAGATCAAATCCTTTGGGGATGGATCAAAACCAAATTACACTATTTGTGTGATAATATTAGGCATGATTCTCTTCGGGATATGCTCCCAAAATTTATACCTTCAAGGCATGAATCATGGACCAAATATCCAATATCCCTTTACCTGCGAAACCCAAAGATAACATAACGGGTGGATCAACATTTGTTGATCTATGCCTATACTCCCAGGATCCAAATAATTCTAGATCGATTCTATATTTTTATCCATGATAGGTGGTGAAACTTAGGGATTTGACAAATATACCCGGTTGTTGAATATGATGCACACAGATTCACCCAGGCTTTGAACAAGACAGATATGTGTGGGTTGAACATGCATCTCTATTACTAAAATCCATTTCGAATAGTTCTGAAAGGTTGTGAGCAAACCAATCTAGAATTTGTGAATGCAAAAATTGAGGAATTTCACTTATATCTTTTCCAAAGAATTTGAAAACCATTTGTCTGGTATGATCCTGACCATCTCCATGCAAACTTGAAGGCGACTGATTAGACCCTGACTCTGAATTGCCACTTATTTGCAGTGGAATTGCTTGGTAAATGTTTGATGTTGCCCACGAACGACAAACATGATCATTTTCCTACTTATAATGTTGAGGGACTATCTGATCCGGGAACTAATTCTTCAGGTGCATTATAAATCAAAACCTTTTGATATAGAAGACTTCCTTTTATCAGTTGATTCTATCAATAAATATTATGGCACAGTTCCAACTAACACATGTTATTGTTAAAAACCTTCCTGTCTCTCCCAAAAATCATTAGAATACTGAGGTATAGTTGACATAATAGTTTTCTGTGTAAAATATACATCATTTTGCACTTGAATCGAAAATGTAGGATTTGTTTCAATGAGTAGGATCTCTGGAATGGAGGGCGCAGGCGCTGTCGTTGACGATAATGAAAATGATGCACATAACCTATTGCAAGCTCAAGTATCACCTCGTAGAGATCTCTCTTGTACCACTTGATATGTACGAAGAGAAGACAAGCAGACGAAAGGTAGATGACAAATTCCAAGAGGGAGCATCCTCTCAAGCAAAAGATAAATCATGGGCAACATTTCAATCCTTTGAAGCAATAAAGCTGAAAGAAAAAGGTAGTGCAAGAGTCGGTGGAAGCTAAGAATAATCTGACAACGGAACTAGAAGATCTATTCAAAACATCACCATCCCTCTAGACACAACAATTTCAATCCATGGTGACGAAGAATATGGTACGCTTCTTGGTGTAAACTCCTTGCCACCACCCTTCCCTGGTCCACGCACTTTGCAGACTACTCTTGCTCGTTATGAAGATTTGTTGAATCCTCTTCGAAAGACTGCCTTGGTTGCATTGTCTAGTTATGCATCTGATCCAGCTGAAGCAGATAGGTTGAAGTTTCTTTCATCACCAGCCGAAAAGGATGAGTACTCCCAATGAATTACTGTGAGTCAAAGAATCCTTTTAGAAGTAATGGAGAAATTTCCATCTGTAAATCCACCTCTTGGTGTCTTCTTTGCAACAATTTCCCCACGTCTGCAACCTCGATATTATTCCATTTCCTCTTCTCCAAGGTTTATACCCAGTAGATTCCCATTTTATGCGCTGCTTGCTGTAGCTCTCACTGGTAAGAAGAATATCGAGAGACTTTCCAAAAAAACCAAGGCAAAAAGCAATCGATCAACTTTGATTGAGATATGCTTCAGTCAGACTTTCAACTGCCTTCTACTCAGGGATGGGTGTCTTGATACATTGGCGAAAAACATCACCAACAAACATGATCTTGGATTTAGAGGATCCCATATGATGAAGTGAAATATAAATGCATGTGCTGATTTATTGTCCATTCATCACCTGATTAAGATCTAGATATATCATTTATGGTTTTGATGCGCAGTTTATTATTCTCGTGTGAATGAAGGATTTTTCTATAGTATTTCTTCGTACAGGGAATGGTTCTAACACTTCTCTCAGTTTCCAGGTGATCATTGTCAAGAAGGAGAATATGGTAGGTTGCTCACGCTATGCTGAAAAATGACTATCAATTTGTAGAACAAGATTCATTTTCTCATTGGCAACTATTTCTGAACCCTACTTTTCTCATTTACTTTCTCTCACATAGATTGAAAATTGTTTGCATATGGAGAAAATGGAGGCTTATATATGGTGATTGAAACTTGTAACTTTGGTTTTGTATTCTTTAGTGATTTGCCCATTTCCATTTGAAAACAAATAAACAAATGCAGAAATTTACTTGCTTGATTTTATTTTGCATACTACTGCCACTATAAGCATTGGCACCATACCCAGTTCTTGAATAAAAATTATCTAGGGGTTTTCCATGCTATGCTAAAGATTCATCAGGACTAATGATTTGCATTTCAAAGTTGTTTTTATTTGATGAGTTTTAGATAGTTTATATATATATATATATATATATATATATAACAAAGCAAAACAAAAACCTTCGAGTTTATTTTTGTAGGAATAAATACACTTACGAAACCTCAACAACAATATATATATATATATATAATAAAAAAAAATTAAAATAAAATTGCAAATGGACGTTTTCATCATTCCTGAAAACAATAATGTTTTTACGCCTTACGATTTTATGCTAAGTGGTTTCTTGGAGTCACTTTAGCAAGCAATCAACAATGAAATAAGCGTGCAACAGGTAAAACACACTTTTTCTCTCTTTAATTTGCCACATTCGTACTTAATCTCGCATTCTTTATTATACGATGATTTCACAAATTTGATTGCAGGATTAGTACTAAGTTTGATCGCAGGAATGAAGACGCTCACATTCCATGCCACAATGATTTTCTAGAATCACAAAACTTAAAAAAAAAAACATGCTTTCATGACTACTTGAAGGAGCTGAGTCTTATCACACACATCATGACGTTTGTTGTTACACAAAACCTATCCATACAACCATTCCACGTCATGAATTCTTTCCCCGCATCTCTCCTTCAAAGCTCATTGGTCATCCCCGTGATGAGGTCTATCTTCCATTTCCTTATCCTTCATGACTTTGCACATGCCTATCTTTCTGAGTCGCATACATCTCTTTCCTATTTTTCCATTCATTTTACCTTGCAAATAAAACCATTCAGTTCCCTTTTGACGACTACATTACCCTGCTTTCTTTTTCATACACATTGTTGCTACTGAGATATTTTCATTTATAGTCCTACGAATCATTTTACAAACTCGACATTGACTGATGTGGGATTCTTTAAGGCCCACCTTTCAACAAGTCTTTCCCCAACGACCTCAACACCTTATATGGGATATAGACTAGAGTTCCTTTGAGTACCTCGAGGCTTGCATGCCTTAATGACAAGTTCTCTCACTGACAATCATGGTAATACACCATTGTCCCTTGATCGTCAGATCTTGCAAGTGGCTCGACATCAGCTCATTCATTCGCACTTCACAAGATGTACTCGGGTACCTTGGCACTCATTGACATCAATGGTGAGTTTGCCTCACATTGGTTAACAACATTCATCAATGGCCGACACTCCAATGACTTCTCTTCATGCTCGACATCGACACATCCATTTTCATGACTAGCATTGTACCATCGGTTTTAGCAACGAGTGAAGACTATACACTTTTCCATGACTCCATCAACAGTTGCAACAATATTTTTCCAACTATATGGGAGTACCACAGTTCCACTTGCGTACGTCCTCTTTCCCATGATTCATCAGCAGTAGTTCAAATTCCTCCACTTCACATTCTCTGATCTAGCAGTCATAGCTATAGTAGAATTCACCTTTCACATGATCATGTAGCAGTTACATCTTCCATGCTCCAGTAGCTGCATCAACCATATTCCTATTTCATAGTTCATCAACATTTTTGGGTAAGTGGAGGTATGTTGTTTTCTACTCTTTAATCATGCAATTCCTTACATGCTAGAGTGAATGAATTTGGAAAAATCCCTCACCATGCTCCCTTTCCTTTTCACTTCTATGGCTCATGCCACGTTGCATGAGGACATGCAACCAATTCAGTT
>ML788331.1:575755-620905 GCA_009831015.1 Picea engelmannii | reverse complement strand
TATATATATATATATATATATATATATATATATAATTCATATTGTTTACTATTTTTAATCTATTTCTGTCTTCGCATATATCAAAATCCTAGAATACATACCTCTCTTATTTCTGCTATAACTTTTTGTCAACCTAACCATTTCTAAAATGAGTTATATTCCACACTAGAGGAGACTAATATCTACAATTTGAAAAAAAAAGAAAAAAAATTATTTTGATCATGTTAAGACCCTCTTAGCCCGCATAAACAAAATGCATTGTAATTTCAAGGATATATTGACTTTCATAATTAAAAAAAATATAAAATTAATATTATAAATTTCCAAAAAATACACTGCATTAGAAAAATAGGTTCTATACATTTATACAAGTTTTTGGAATGAAATCTCATCGTTAAGGTACTCAACACCTACATGATCAAAGACATATGCCTTATATTTTGCTGGAAAAATAACATACCACTGTTAGAAAAAATCAAATTTCACATAGTTATTCACAATTTCTATGAATAAAAATTGTATATTCGGAAATCTAACTCAATTTTCTACATTTCATATTCTTACACCATATTCAAATTCATTGTAAAAGTACCTTGAATAATCCATCCAAGTTAACATAATGTTTTTTTTCCATGTTTGCATTGCCACTAACGTCATGAGAGACCATCATTAGCTTGCACTCACCCCTCTTCCAATATTCTTTGCAATTCCTTTCTCAATCATTTTTCTTTTTCAATTCTTGTTATCAATTTCCTCTTCTATTCTTCTTCAACAATTTTCTCTTCCATTCTTCTTAGCAATTTCCTAATCCACTCTTTTTTATTCTTTCATTCTTCTATATCAATTTCCTCTTCCATTATTTTTTTCTCTCATGCTTGTTTTCTTTTATATATAATTGAGATATATCTTTGTAGTGATATAATTGTTTATGTTTTTTCGTTGCTCATTAAACAATCTATTTTTCTTTGTTCAATTCCATTAGTAGGCTCTCTCTCTCAAAAAAAAGAAGGTGCCCTCTCTCCTTTTAGGTGTTCTCTCATAGGATACTTTCTCTTAAGGCATGTTATCCCATTAAGATGCACTCTTTTAGGGTGTTATGTGTTTGCAATACCAATGTTGTATACAATATGGGGATTTCGATTAAAAAATAGTTTGAGGGTTCAATATGATTCTCTTAACATTGGTTCTGTTAGCACTAAGAGTCACCATGAGATTGCAAGAGGATAAGCCCAGTACCCATCAAAATATTCGGTGGATGTTGTTTTTATGAGTGGAGGTCAAATGGAAAAAAAACTCAGTACAAGAATGATTTTAATCACAAAAAATGAACAAGAAATGCACAGGGAAGTGAGGGCCTCATTAACTTCAGTCAGTGATTTGAGTTTAAGGGTGGGCATAAGGAAGACTTAGTGAGAAAGGTGGACAAGTCTGCCATGGGCATCCGACTTTCAAGCAACTTGGTGAAGAAAAAAAAAGTCTCAAGAGCACTCTTGAAATCAAGTTTCAGAAGCTGAAATATGTCCATCAGCATAATGATTAAGCCTACATCACAATGCAACTACAACTACTCGACTGGATCCTCCATGCCCGAGCCTTTCAACGTAAGGGGAAATAAGATAACAAGGACGCTGACTAAAACTGGTAACGACACTACTATAATCAAACCTACATTACAATAGAATCACAACACTCGAATGGATCCTCCATGCCTGAGTGTTTCAACACAGTTTAAATAAAGAGATGAAAGAATTTGACTTATATTAATGCGAAAGTCTCAAATTTGATACATAACCAGAGAATAGTTTTGGCATCAAAATATTACAAAATAGGGATCTTTGCTCAATGAGTTGACGACCTTAAAAAAATATTGAACTGATCGATTTATACTCAGATCAATCCACGACTACCAGGAGTGTGGTCTGGCCATTGCATTCAAAGCCTTTCATCTGTGCCCTCTTCTGTTAGACTGTGCGTGTATCGTCCTGTCAGACGCAAAATCAGTGCAACATGGGCTTGCAGGAAAAATAGTCCATCATGGTACCTCAGGCTGACAGTTTTGTCTCCACAACCAGATCCTCCATGCCTTCTATTTATGGAGTGAGTCAAGGTTTCAACTACCACTCCTTTTTCATTAACTGATCTCTCATCGAGATCGAGATGAGGCTTAATGCCTAAGGGGCTACCACGCACTACACTCAGATTTGTCGTCATATAAGCACGTGATTGCATGGCCATCAAAGGAGGTTTGGATTTACACCACTTTTGAGCCCACAATTCACCACCTCCTGCCACGTCGCTCTTTTACTATACCACAGTTTCAATTGCCAGACCGCTCAAGAATTTTATCGTTCGAGCATGTTGCGTCCCCACAATGAAACGTGGCCATTGATCTAGTCGAGATTTGCGATCTGGGCACTCCTGCTGAATTTAACACCACTGCTAAAGTTTATCCGCCCACCAACTCTAGGATCCATTAAAAACCGCACATGGAGATGGCGCTAATATTGGAATTTGAACAAGAACACCTCCCGAAGGATGATCTCCCGTAGTTGACATGGTGACCTGACGTCACTATGATGACATATCACGGATGGAGGGGTGAGACATGTCACTCCAAAATGAGTTTGAAGATATGTCTAAAATGCTTGAAATGAGTGCTATGTGTTAGCGCTAAATGGATGGCTCATGTCTCTAACAGATGGGTGTCAAGTGTCATGCTTGATGAGAGCGCCACATATTTGAACTGATGACTACCACCTACTTTGGAACTTCAGAGCTCGGGGGCAGTCTACGTGTAGAGATGGAGCTCCGAAGTGAACAACGACCTTCGATCTGAGGAGGACATGTGACGCTTGATATTTAACTCCAGGAGAAATCACTCTAGATGAAACCAGGAGTCGAGATGTTGAAACTCCCGAAGCCCAGATTTTTGAAATAAATATTGACTGTCTGATCTAAAAGGATGTGTGGCGCTTGATCTGCAAATCTGGGAGAAAACGCTCTAGATGAAACCATGAGTTGAGATGTTGAAACTCCTGAAGCCTGGATTCCCGAAATAAATATTGATCGTCCGATCTAAAAGGACGCGTGGCACTTGATCTGCAACTCTGGGAGAAAACACTCTAGATGAAACCAAGAGTAGAGATCTTGAAACTCTCGAAGCCTGAACAACCGAAGTAAATATTGACCGTCCGATCTAAAAGGACGTGTGGAACTTGATCTGCAACTCCAGGAGAAAACACTCCGGATGAAACCAAGGGTAGAGATCTTGAAACTCCCGAAGCCTGAAGTCTCGAAGTGATTCATGATCGTCCGATCTGAAAGGATGCATGGAACTTTATCTTTAACTCCGGGAGAAAACACTCCGGATGAAACCGAGAGTAGAGATCTTGAAACTCCCAAAGCCCGAAGTCCCAAAGTAGTTCATGACTGTCCGATGAAGAAGGACGTGTGGCTCTTGATCTTTAACTCTGGGGCTTCTGTCTGGCACTAGAATTCGCACAACTTTGACCTGCTAAATACATGCGAGCCGCTGATCTCAACTACTCCTGGGATCTTCGCCATTGAAAATTGAACCCGACCGCTGCTTGTATTTTAAGCTCGAAATTAGCTGCTTTGAATGCTGCATTTTATGCTTAGGGCTGATACTTGCGCAAACAAAGGACTTGGATGACCTACTGTGAGATTAATCAATGGAAAACAAGATGACCAGTAATTCAACCAAAATCGCGATATGTGTTCATCCTTTAAAGAAAACAGAAAAACCTTGAGTCGAGGATCAATCAAACAAGATGCTAAGGAAAACCATATCATTGATCAAAAAGGGGAGTTGAATTTATCAACCAGAAGGGGGGGGGAACAATCCTAGGAATGGTGTGTGGAAAACAGAGATGCTTAGAAAGGGTGCAGACTTGGGTTTTCACAAAAAACACATACGACATTTGACAACTTTATGTGATAACATTTGGCACCACAAGGGATGGCATGCTCTCTGCGAGCTGCCAAGAACGCGCAGTTCTATTGCCTTAGATTTTGGGTTATGGAGTCACTTACAATGGTGGAAATCCAATCACGACTTAGAAAAAATACCTTTTCAGAAAATGCCCATTGACAGGGCCACCCAAAACTTCAAAATCCTTCAAGTTCTACAATTTATAAGTGTTGTTTGGAAATATCGCAGAAATCTTGAAGGGACCAATTCACAAGGCTTCGAAATTACCATGTTTTCCTTTTTCTTGCTTGGGGGCATCCCATTTGAGCACCAGTTCTCCCAAATGTAAATCTTCCCTTCTTTCCCCCTTGTCAAAAGCTCGTTTTATTTTCTGTTGATGGTCCTGAGCTTTATCAAGCAGTTGCTCCCTAGTTTGATGTACTTCTACCAACTTTTGTATCCTCCTGACCATATAATCAGGTTCTCCTTGGTAGTCCTGGAGGAATTTGGCCACAGGCAAGGCAATATGAGTGGGAAATATAGCCTCAAACCCATACACAAGATGAAAAGGGGAAACACCAAGTGACTTCTTTGTTGTAACTTTGTCGGCCCATAATGAAAATTTTAGCTTTGAGTCCTAGGACTTCGTGTTGTCTTCTAGCAATTTCTTGATGATATTTATGAGGCTTTTGTTGGAGGACTTTGCGAAAACATTTGTATGAGGGTATTAGGAAGTATAATGAATTAATGTAATCCCATACTTCTCACAAAAATTAATTAATGGTTCAACTCTAAAAGAGGTATCATTGTTTGTAACAATCCTTCTTAGACAACCAAATATGGACATGATATCTTTAAGGAAGATTATGATTACCTTATGGGAGGCACTCCTTGTAGGGATGGATTATATCCATTTAGTAAAATAATCAGTGGCAGTCAAAATCCACCTGTGCTGGCCACTTGAGGCTGGGTGGATCTCTCCAATGAAGTCAAGACCCCACTGCTGAAAAGGTCCAAAAACCATTACAAGTTTCAAAGGCAAGGATTTGAGTTGTTGATTTCCAACAAACTTTTGGAATTTGACACAAGACCTAATCTTTGCACAAACATCAGTAAAAAGGCTGGGCCAAGAATACCCAACTCTAAGGATTTTATAAGTTGCAGTCCTCCAGAAATGATGACCCCCACATAAGTTTTCATGAAAATAAATTATAGCTCTTTGGGCTTCCTATGGGTCTAGACATCTTAACATAACTCCAAGAGGATCCTTCTAGTACAACACCTGATCAATGAGACAATATTTGATTGCTTTGAGTTTTAAATCTCTTACCTTGTTTTTGTCCAAACCATCAGGAGGCCTCAACTTTTGTAGAAAATATATGATGTCTTTATACCAGGTGGATTTTGCTAAGTTGAGGATGACATGAGAGTCTTTATCAACAGTCTCAGTTTGCTGATTTTCTGAGTGTGTGTTCATGAAATTAATCCCCAACACCTTGCAATTTGATTCAGTCAGTAACCTGGCTAAACCTTAGCCTTTCACCAATTTAGTGGGTTTTATTTCCAGGTCAAACTCTAGAATTTTGGCAATCCATTTGCTTCTCTTCGCATCTATATCAGGTTGGATCAATATCTCCTTTACTGAGGCTGAGGGAACATATGCAATAATCTTCAAATGTAGAATGTATACTCTAAAAGCCTTGATGGATTTGACCAAAGCATAAGCCTGCTTTTCCAAGATATCATATCTTATTTCTACATCCCTCAACGCTCTACTGAAAAAGGAAATAGGCTGCTCTAACCCCTTTGTATTTTTTTGTAGAAAAACTGCAACCAATATATCAGATGAGGAAAAATAAAAAATCAGAAACTCCTTAGAACAATCAGGGCTAATGAGCACAAGTGCCTCAGTCAGATCCCCTTTGATTTGGTCAAAAGAATTTTTGGACTCAACACTCCATTTTACCTCGTTTCCCTTTCTAAGCATGGATGTAATGTGCTTAACCAACTCAACAAAATTAGAAATGAATCTTCTCAGAAAGTTGATTTTACCTAAGAAATATTGAACCTCTTTCTTGGATCTGGGAAAATACAAGGCCTACATGGCCTCTACTCTACTTGGATCAATTCTTACCCCTTCCGCTGACACAATATGCCCCAATAATTTTCCCTCTTTCATAACAAACATAGATTTCTTAAGATTGAGGGAGATACAAAACCTTCTGCACCTCAAGAAGACTTTCTTCAGATGATGGAAATGCTCTTTATCAGACCTTGAGAATATTGTAATGTCATCCAAATAGATTGCTATGAATTTATCTTTTTCTCCAACAAAGGCAATGTCCATAGCTCGTTGGAAGGTTTCTCCCGCATTCATCAACCCAAAGGGAAATTTAGTGTACATGAATGTTCCCCAAGGAGTAGTGAAGGTTGTCTTTTCTCTATCTTCAGGCAGGACATAGATCTGATTGTAGCCAAAAAATCCATCAATCATGGACATCCTAGATGAACCAGTCACTCTCTACAAAATATGCTCCATCTTTGGAAAGGGGTAGTTATCCTTTTTGGAGCTCCTGTTTAAATTCTTGAAATCTACACATAATCTGATTTCCCCATTTTTCTTCCTCACATGTACCAAATTAGCCACCCATTCTAAATATCTCAAGGGGATGATGATCTGGGCATCTAGCAACTTCTTTACTTCTTTTTTCATAATAGGCAACAACATAGGATTTATTTGTCTGAGTTTCTGCCTGAAAGGTTTGGCCTCTTCTTTCAAAGGGATCTTATGCTCAATGATGATGGTGTCATATGTCCTTAAATATTCATATTTCCAGGCAAAACACATAAAAAAACTCCTTTAGAAGATTGATGTATTCATCCCTTTTCTCCTTTGACAAACTACTATAAACATTTGATATATTTTGGGTCTTCCTCTATTCCCAAATTACATTCAGTCACATCATCATTTTCAGTCAAACCTTTAACCTTTTCAACAACATCATTATGTCAAACAATCTCTCCAAAGGGACTAGTCTCTTTTGAATACGGTTACTAGGAAACTGAACAATATGATGGTCAACAATTTTATTAAGAAAAACAAGAGCATGAAGACCTTCTTCAGAATCCTGATCCAGATCAATATGAAAATTAGAAAATTCATCCACGGTATCAAGAAACTTTTTAAAAAGCTTCCAATGTTTGACATTGTCATGAATAGAGGACCTGCATTTTACCTCCACATCATACTTGAGTTTAGGGGGCAAAGGAACCCTGAACTTACTTGCTGAAACAATCAAGGAATCTTCCACAATGTTCTCCTCTCTTGGAACAAAAGAGATATTAAAATCCAAGAAGAAACTGTCAACAATATCCCAGACTTTGTTTATGTAGGTCCTTAACCTAGGGTGGTTAGCCTGATACATATTTTTGACCCGATGTAAAATTAACTCAACATCTCCAAATACTGCTAGCTCCTCAATATTTATGTCTTTGGCAGCTCTTAAACCCAAAACAAGAGCCTCATATTCTGCCACATTGTTTGTTGTTTCAACTTCAAGCTTAAAATACAGAGATATGGTCTCTTGGGTAGGGGAAATGAAAACTACCCTAGCCCCAACACTTTCCCTGGAAGAGGCTCCATCAAAAAACATTTTCCAAATAGATATATTGGAAGGAGGGGCTTCACAAGAGGTGATGGGTTGCTTTCTAATTTCAATAGGTTCTTGAGGTCCATTAGTGAGTTGTAACATACCGGTTCCTATATCAATGTCTACTGCAAAAATGGGGCGGTTGGTCTATTTGGATTCATCACTGATAATGTAAGAAAGTTGTGATTCCCTATAAAGTCTTCTATGCTCTCCCCCAAATACATGGATAGTGGCATATGAAATTTCCATCTGCAACGTGCCCCCCAGTCTTTTAATCCAGGATCTAGACAAGAGAATCCCAAATTTAGGGGGGGACATCAACAACCACAATATCCATGACCACACTTTTCATTGGAAACTGGAACAAGGAAACAACCAAGTCTTTGATAACTTTGAGGCACTTCACCTTCCTGGAATCAAACGAGTATAGGTCATGGTAAGTTTTTTTAACCTCCAACCCGAGCTCCTCCATGGAAATATTAGGCATGAGATTGTGAGATGCCCTTGAATCCATGAAGCAGTTGTGTATCACCTTATCATGGATGTTCAATGAGGTATAATAAGGAGGGGAGGAGTCATCTCTATCCTCCACCAAAGGTCCCATTATGACAATAGGATTTTTATCATGGAGGTCGACCGAATCTGTGGAATAAGATGAAGGCTCAAGATGCAACACTCTAAAGAGGTACCTCTTGAAATCCTCATGCTTGACTAGCTCCAAGAAAGGTACATGGATATTAATCTTTTGAATCTCATTCTCAAAGATAAATGAGGAGGGAGGCTTCACAACTCCTTCGCTTTTGGGATAGGGCTTCTAACCACTATCTGGGGGTCTTGTGCCTCTTTTTCTTTGTTGCTAGCTGTCACCTCCTTAACATGATGCTCTTCTCTAGTGGGTCGCTCAAGAATGTCAGGATTTCCCTCTTTCTTCTTGGACCCGAGGTTGTATCTATTTGGATTTCCACTGGTCCTTTCTCCTTTGCTCAGCTCATTTAGTTGGCTATCCATGAGAGACTCTTCATATGTATACTAATTTAAATGAGGGGATGCAGAGGTGTCACCAAGACAATGGATTTCAAGATCAGTTTCTTCTTCGTCTCCTACTTCATCGGTAACCGAGTTATTTTGGAGAAGATCTTGGATCTTTTGATAATCCCTATCTCTATTTCTTGGATCTTTCTGGACGATCTAAGGGGAATTATTTTGTGTTCTAAAATTACCCTTGTTATCAATATTCTGGGTGTTCCTATATTCTTGCTTCCCCTCAAACTTCAATTTCTCCATTTCTGCAGAAAGTGATTTTACCAGCTTAGTCAACTCATTCACTTGAGGGTGGGAAATAGAGGAATCATAGGTTGAAGCTTCAAACCTACCTCTCCTTCTTTCTATATCATATTTACTCCTAAGCTTGTCAGATGCCAATATATTAGACTCTACTTCAAGGGCTACATCTTGCATGTGAGCTAAAGAGGTAGCTCTTCTTTCTCTCAGCATGAGGCAAAACTCATGGTCAAAAGTGTTGGCATAAGTAATCTTAGAAGAGGTTTATGTAGGCTTTATTTCCATGGGAATATTATTGTACATTTTATTAAATCTCTTTGAGCAGTCCGAAACAAATTCGCCCTCTCCTCTCTTAAGTGACCCAAATTTTGTAATATAATAAAGGAAATCTTTTTTATCCTCCCAATGTCTTAAGAATAAATCATCCAAGGCCTCAATCCCATCAATAGATCTAGGATTTAATCCCATGAACCATTTCCTAGCCTCGCCATCAAGGCTCTGTACAAAAACTCTCATCCACACATCTTCATTTTCAATGTTTTGATTATCTGCATAACTATAAAAGGATGAAAGATGTTCTTCTGCAGTTATGTCTTCCTCCCCTGTGAAGTTGGGCATGTACTTAATGTAGTCTCCAACTGGGAGAGAATTCATAGGTTTGGGTATGACAAGAGGGGAATATCTAGAAGCCACTATGGCATCCATTCTGTTTCTAGGAGGATTAGCACCTGCCATTGGGATGTGAATTGTAGGAGAACCAGGGGGAGATGGAGTTTGGGTAGGTAGGACTGCAGCTGTGTTTCTAGGAGATAGAGGAAACGACTGAGTGTTGGAGGAGAATGGTATAGGGTTCAAAGGAAATTAATTCCCCCCCTCTTTAGATACAACAACTTTGATAGGAGGAGGAGTAGGAAAACCCAAAGCGGGGAAATTTTCTAAGCTTCTGGGTTTGAACCACTTTACAATCTCAGGGGAAACATGGGTGTCAAAAATTTATTTTAAATGAGATATAGAAGGGGAGAATTCAACAAGGAAACTCCCAAAATTTAAAATTATGGAAACTCCAACATATTGTATAACATGAGAATTAGATGCAACTACTGGAGTTTCAAAAGAAGAAGTTTGTAAATTACCAAAATCACCTGGTACAATGGTTGGAAGTCCTTCTTGAGAGGTCTTTCCTTTCTTGATAATATTTTCTTGGTCAAATTCAAGTGTTTCTATAGGCAGATGTGGATTAGACTTCGTCTGTCTGCCTTTGGGAGCCACAACTGAAACGGTGGAGTCGCCAGGTGCAAGCTGCAATATTCAAGCTATTGATTTCTAATGCACCTTCAGAATAAAAAATTCTTTGTCGTTCAATCCCAGGGAAATGTCTTCAAATCGTCCCCGACAATGGCACTATGAATGTTAGTACTGAGAGTCACCCTTATATTGCAAGAGGATAAGCCCAGTACCCATCAAAATGCTTGGTGGATGTTGTTTTTATGAGTGGAGTTCAAATGGGAAAAACTCAATACAAGAATGATTTTAATCACAAAAATTGGACAAGAAATGCATAGGGAAGTGAGGACCTCATTAACTTCAATCAGTTATTTGAGTTTAAGGGTGGGAAGAAGGAAGACTTAGTGAGAAAGGTGGACAAGTCTGTCATGGGCATCCGACTTTCAAGCAGCTTGGTGAAGAAAAACTCAGGCTCGAGAGCACTCTTGAACTCAAGTTCCAGACGCTGTAATATGTCATAGAAACATAATGATCAAACCTACATCACAATGAAACTACTACTACTCGACTGGATCCTCCACACCCGAGCCTTTCAACGTAAGGGGAAATAAGATAACAAGGAAGTTGACTAAAACTAGTCACGACACTACTATAATCAACCCTATATTACAATAGAATCACAACCCTTGACTTGATCCTCTATTCCCGAGTGTTTCAGCATAGTTTAAACAAAGAGATGAAAGAAGTTGACTTCTATTAATGCGAAAGTCTCAAATTTGATACATAACCAGAGAACAATTCTAGCATTGAAATATTAAAAAATAGGGAGCTCTGCTCAACCAGTTGACGACCTTAACAAAATATTGAACTGATTGTTTTATACTCAGATCAATCCACGACTACCAGGAGTGTGATCTGGCCATTACATTCAAATCCTTTCATCTACACCCTCTTGTCATATTGTTCGTGTATCCTCCTGTCAAACGCAAACTCAACTCAACATGGGCCTGTAGGAAAAATCATCCGTCGTGGTACCTCGGGTTGACAATTCTGTCTCCATGACTAGATCTTCCACGCCTTCTATTTATGGAGTGAGTCGAGGTTTCAACCACCACTCCTTTTTCATTAACTGATCTCTCATCGGGATTGGGATGAGGCTTAAAACCTAGGGGGATTCCATGCGTTGCACTTCGATTTGTCATCATATAATCACATGATTGTGGGGCCGTCAAAGGAGGTCTGGATTTACACCGCTTTTGATCCCGCAATTCACCACCTCCTTCCACATCGCTCTTTTACTATACCATGGTTTCAATTGCGGGACCACTCAAGAATTTTATCGTTCGAGCATGTTGTGTCCCCAGAATGAAACGTGGCTATTAATCGGGTCGAGATCTGCGATCTGGACACTTCTGCTGAATTTAGCGCCACCACTAAAGTTTATCTGCCCACCAACTCTAGGATCCATTAAAAACCGTGCATGGAGATGGCACTAATATTGGCACTTGAACAAGAACACCTCCGAGAGGATGATCTCTCGTAGCTGACGGGGCAACCTAACGTCACTATGCTAACATGTCGCAGACGAAGGGGTGACACGTGTCACTCGAAAATGAGTTTGAAGATATGTCTAAAATGATTGAAATGAGTGCCATGTGTCAGCGATAAATGGATGCCACATGTATATAACAGATGGGTGCCAAGTGTCATGCCTGATGAGAGCGCCACATATCTGAATTGATGACTACCACCTACTTTGGCACTTCAGAGCTCGGGGGTGGTCTGCGTGTAGAGTTGGATCTCCGAAGTGGACGACAACCATCGATCTGAGGAGGACACACGACGCTTAATGTTTAACTCCAAGAGAAAGCACTCTGGATGAAACCATGAGTCGAGATGATGAAACTCATGAAGCCCAGATTCCCGAAATAAATATTGACCGTCCAATCTGCAAGGACGTGTGGTGCTTGATCTGCAACTACGGGAGAAAATGCTCTAGATGCAACCAGGAGTCGATATGCTGAAACTCCCGAAGCTCGGATTCCCAAAATAAATATTGACCTTCCGATCTGAAAGGACGTGTGGTGTTTGATCTGCAACTTCAGGAGAAAATTCTTTGGATCATTCATTCACATTTATTTAACATCATCCTATTTTGATGAGAGCCTACAGTCATTTACATGACCATTCTCAATAATAAAATCATAATTATGCTACCCTCTTTACATGATAGCAACCGACAAGAAACCAACGTTTGCCCTTCTTCTATCAAAGCATTCCACAATTTAGAGAACACTAACTAGGTAATTACCATATTACCTTAGGCAACAAGATAATAATTCCAGTCTCTCTTCATGCCTCAAACCATTCTTGGTTAACATACCTTTACCAAGGAAATCTTTTTTCTGGATTTCCTCTCACTGCTACTTGAGTATACTAAGCCATACCCATATGGCTATCATCCACCTTTGGATGTTAATCTAACCCATTGGCCATCTGAAAATGAGGAAGCATTTTCTTTACCATATTCAAGATCAACGTTTCATTAACCATTTTACCTTATCCTCATAAGGTAGTATGCAATCAACATCATCAACATTTCATTTATGTTGTTAACATTCTTTTTGATACCAGGTCACCATCAACCAAAATATCCCATCAACACTCCATACCTTACAACCAACCACAAGTTATAATAAGTCTATTTTCATGTTACATACATGCTTACTCATTATCATATGCATTACAACATATCCACATCTTGTATTTTCATGCATACACAAGTACTCAAGTCGATATGGATATACATTTTCTTTAGTAAAACCATGAGCTCATAAATTGGCTCATATGTTAAAGTCATTTCACCTCTTTTAGGAGGACTAGAAACAGTCCAAAGGACTCTTTCTTCTTTTGCTTGATTAGATTATCTCAACAACAAATTTCATTCATTATAGGTAAAGTAAAATGACCTTACAAAATTTCCATCAACCCTCTAGACATGAGGACTTATACATACATGCATTAGTCTTTTATTTAAGCAACAATTATACTACCAAGGATTTTTTTTATCCATGCTTAATTCCTTAACCACAAAGGGGTTTTCCATAAGGGTATTAGCCTTCATATAAACAACCATCATAAATGCTAGAGGCACCAAGTTCCCATGCTTAGAGGCAACATTACAATCACTAGTTCATTAATTCTTTGAACTTAAGCAACCCTTAACACGATTCTTCCATTTTCAGCCATTCACATTCCTGTAGGAGTATCCATCATTCCAACAAAGCAAAAATATGATTCTTTTGATGCAAATCAACATGTAACTTTTATACTGTAATAAATTCCAAAACAAAATTTCAATTTGCATTCCTTCCTCTCAAGGAGCTTGTGCAGATGATAAATGTTTTTTTTTTAGCACAATAAAACATTTTCTAGTAGGATCATCTTGGCCTTGTTATACCAATCGTGTTACTGATCTCTGGCCCATCCAACCCTAGTGTTTGAACTTTTCTTTGTTACCACTTTGTAAGACACCCAACCCCCTAAGTACCTTTTAAGGGATGGGGTGTTAAAATTTATCTTCTCCTTAACCACCTTGTGGCCTCTTCCTTATGGAACCATCATCTTCTTCTCATCGAGAGCTTTCCAACGACTATTACCATGCTCAAAACCGAGCTCTGGATCAAAATTTATGGCCTTCTAAATTTTCTTAGGCCTTCATTGGCCAATAGCCACCTCATCACCATGTGGCACCCGCTTGTCTCCACGTCACATGTGTCCATACGATGTGGCATTGACATGGCACTTTCCAATTGGCCCATCAGTCCTTGGCCTATCAGGACCACCAAATTCAACGAATCATATTCACTTGGAGCTTTTCATCGTTATTGGAGTTCTTCTCTATCAGAGTTATATGCGACCCCAAATGATATGCCTCGACAACATACACTCTAATGGATCCATCCTCCAAATCTGAAGACTCCCAGAATTTGGAATTCAACGATCCCGATCTCATTGACACCTTGAAATTTCTTGACAATTAACATCCACTTCCTCATTCTCATGCTAAGTGAATAGGTGGGAGCCATGTAGATTTACAATTGTGATTAAATCTCTCCTACTTGCCAATCTATGGCCCATATCTCCTTTGGGAGTTCTTCCCATCGTAGCCCCCTAGAAACCCCACACTTAGACATACCAGTGGAAGTACCCTCTGATCAATGATGGAGATATGTCCACCCTTGGATCTAACGGTTGAAAACTATGGGCGACCATCCAAATACATGAGCCCGACAGGGGGCCATCCTTGATCCTTTGACAAATCAGGTGCCGACACGTGTTCTTATCAGGGATGTGCTGGCTTCCACGCTATCATGACATGTCATGTCAATGTCATCCCCTCTCTCCTTGTGCTTATACACGATAAGACATGGAACCAGGGGTTGGAACCATATTCCTCACACACAACATCAATGGTCGATATTTCACCACTCAACCCTCCGATAGATCAACAACCATCATTGACTTAGAGCTCACCCAATAGAATACCAACACAACCTCACACACCACACTCTGATAGTGTGACCTCCGAAAGGCTTATAGCCGAGATCAACAATCCATAGTTCACCAGGACCGCTCTCGAAACTTAACTTCCAACGGCTCTGACCGTGTCGGCACATCTAAATTGCAAGACAATTAGCATCCATTCCTTTAACATTTTCTTACTCAACCATGTGGGGTCCATGAAAGATCGACAACTATCGTTACATCGCGCCCACTCATCGATCAATGATCTAGATCATTCCTTGAAGTACCTCTCGTTAGAGCCCGACTATTTTGGATCGAATGGACAAGGGTAATCTCTGAATGAATTGATGACTCTCATTCTCTCTCTTGGAGTTCCTCCCATCGGATTGCATCTCCTCCGAGACCACAAATCACTTAGAATAACACCCCTCTGATGAAAGTTGGAGATCTATTTGAAGACACTCTTTGATGGATCAACAATTGTCATTGGCCTTGGGTGTTTTTCGTTGTTGACACTTCATGCAAGTCCTCAAATGTGAGGAACCCCGCCGATCACACCCTTCAACAAACGACTGGGATCTAATTGCTACGTCAAATCAACGGTTGTGATTCATCCTAACTCAAAGCTCAATATTTCTGCAGGAAAACAATCCAATCTTGGACTTAGCCAATTTTTTGTGGGTTATTCAAGGTTTTCCTTGGATTAACAAGCTGAATTAAGACTTCACTACCCTGGGATTCTTCCAGGCCCCTTCTCAAGGTTTTACCAGACCTTCAAAACTCTCACCTTGCTTTGAAAACCTCTAAATCATTCCTCTTCGCCACTTAAGGGGAGATTTACGTCTCCTGCAAAATTTCCACTTCAAGATAGGGGTTTCATAGGGACTAAGGCTCTTTGAATACGCAAATACCTTCCCAAATTCTAGGGAACTTCGGCCACCATCCTTCTAAAGAAGGTTCACATCTCACAATCTCTCCATTCGGAGGTTGTCATCTTCATAGGGTTACATCCTACCTTTAACATTCCTATTGGGATACATGAATCCATCGGATTAACGATGATAGCAAACATATGTAATCCATACAACCTTGTTAGTTACACAAGCATGCCAAATACACATTTTACAACATGAGAACTTGCATATAATACAAGGATTCATTTCAATTATACAAGCATATCTATCCATGAAAGCATTCATAGGATGCAATCATTCATATAGTTCCACCATTACTCAAATACACAGACATGCAAAGAAACAACCAATCTACTCATCAAACAAGCTTCAACCTCCATGTATACAATTACAGGCACTAACCCTTCATTATACTCAATCCACAAGGTATATGAATGCTTATTTGTTCATAGGTTGTAGCCAACCAACTGACTATGGGTGTATGCCTTCCCACCCAACCATAGGCTTTGTTTTCTCTATAACTTCGCCAGTAGGCCACCCCCGTGCCAAGCCATGATACCACATGGTATCTCTCTTAGGTTCTTAGGAAGATTGGCATGTGAATGTAACTCTCCTTCACACTACCACTAATAGAGAATTCCTCCCCTCTCTTAGCTCAGGCCTCTTCGAGGTTTATCGGATGCCTCCCAACATCAAGCTCGTGGCCTCTTAGCTTAGGTTGGGTTCCTAGACTATTCGATGATTCTTGAAAATATATCCTTCCTCTGAGACTCATGTCTCCCTACCCATATGTGGGCTCCCTCCTTCCTTCTTCCTTCTCATCCCCCTAAATTCTGATCTGGTCTGCCTCTCTCCTTCGCACCACTCCTGCAATATTCCTTCTTAGACCAAAGCATATGATCTGGTCCCCCCCCCACTCTTGGTGTCTGCACTTCTGCATTCTTCTCTTGCACACCCCACACATGAAGGTTCTCAACATGTCCTCTTTCTTATGTCAGAAGGAAACTCGTGGGTCAATCATGAGGACTCGTGGCGATATTTATTGCTATCCTTTGGTTGACATCTTTCTTGTCACTTTAGTCAACCCTCCATACTTCCATTCATTGAGGATGGTTGGTTTCTCAACCACCAATCCTCCCTCATTAATTACTTTTCCTTGAAATCATGGCTAAGGGAAATAATCTAAATATTTCCAAAATAATATCTCAACAAGGAGGTTTGGGTCATTTTATCATAATGAACCCCCTCAATAGGTTCCCTCATTCTTTCCTTTAGTGGTATCATGGCCAATACTTTTAAGGCTTCACCCATTAGTCAGCTAGTTGAAATTTCAATCACACAAAATACAACTACGATATTTATATGCCATGATTTGGAAATCATTAACATGATTAATTACATGTTGGTGAGAACATGGGTCTCACACCATATATCTTAACATATCTATATGTGGCCACCATCAAATTTCTAAGCATGCCATTCACAAAAACCCATTCTTCCATGGGTAGAAAATAAACATTGTAGACTGGTTTCACTCCAACTAGCCACCAACATTGTTTGCGCAATACAAAGCACTTCAATGCATACTAACATTGGGGATGAGCAACATATCTATAGCAATGCCTGAATAGATGATCAACTCCAAAAATCCAAGTTGGGGCTTCATTCCAAACTATGCACGTCAAAGACACATACCCTTCCAACATTTCATGAGGGGGTTCATTCCTTGAACTAGATGAAGATCAGAGACCAACCAAATTGTCAAGGAACTACCCATCTCAAGAACCAAGCAAGTATAGCTAGATCGGGTCATACACACCAAAGTGTGCAATAACATGTGCAACAATAGGTTCTAATAATAAAACCATGAGAATTCACACAGTTTTACAAATGTCAAGCTCCCAACAAAACTAGGTTCACAACATTTTCATATGGCTTGTAGACACTACCTCCAAGAGATGGAGACCAGATTATTTTGACAACGTACTACCTCTAATCAATATGCATGGGTCTAGCAACCTTGAATTGCTCAATAAAATCATTGTTCCAAAACTCTTACACCAGTGTGCTTTATCATGCACCAAACAAGGATGAGAACACTTTGCCCAGGTTGATAATATCATCACATTGCTAATTTTCACACTAACATGGACTCTTAACACTACTCTCTACTAGCACATGCACGGTATATACACATTGGTTCTTTGGGAAACACTATTCCACTTCCTAACACACGAGCAAGCACATGGCTCACACACTGGTTCTTTGGGAAACATTATTTCGCTTCTCAACACACGAGCAAGCAAATAGCTCACACACCCCACTTAGCCTTGCACATCATGTAGATCTCCAAACAACGCTGACTATCAAATCGGGGCCACCATCCAACCACCTCAACGCCCACATCTCAACATCCATAATCTGTCATTGCAAATTAACTCCATGTGCAATTTGATCCCAACATGACCCATAAGCTAGTGGCAAAGAGAAACACATTATACATGTTTCCATCTCCATGGTTATTCCATAGCCATTTGGGACCACAAAATCTTAGCAACCATCTTTAGAAACCTAGCCTCCAACCATAATAGACACTGGAAGCTTCACTTCCCATATCTATGGAAACCTTACCCTTATACTTTGATTTCTAGTGTCATGCAACATCTCACATATTTGACATCAACCCAAAACACCTAGGCCACTCTTATGAGAGAGTCCAGACTTGTAGTCTGATACCATATGTGGGTAATTTACCAAGCTCAAAATATTTTACGTGGAAAACCAACACCTAAATAGATATCTATTATTTTCTTGGTTAATCTGGCCAAACACATGCCAATTAAGATATTTTGCAATGGAGTATGCTATGTCTTTAACTAGACTTGATCACACCATACCATAGGCTAAAATTGTGTCCCACCATAAACCACCTATGGTAAACACAAAACCACCTATGATAAACAAACACACCTTTGATTGAATCAAGGTTAACCTACTTTGGACCAACTCAAGATTATCCTAACACCTAAAGTTAGAAAATGTTGAAAACTTCAATTTTTGCTTTGCGAAAGAAAACTATGAGAACATATTGCAAGGGGGCACTCATCCCAGAGCCATATGATTGTGATCTTGCTACAAAGATGATTTCTTCTCGAGGAGAGTGTGTCGACCCGTGACGATATGTGCAAAACATTGTATAAGATTTATGTAAAATTGTGGTGACAAGATTATGAAAGGAATATGCTTTAGCTTTGTTTAATTGAAAATGCTAAAAGAAAAAAAAATTGTACACCAAAGTTGAATAAACTCTAATATCAAATAAATCATTAAAAAAAACGAAAAAACATAGAAAAACATGAAAGATAGATTTATTTACCAAAATATGCATGCATGTGTCTTTATTATTATTGTTTATAATTTAAAAGAAAATGACCATATATTCATTACAATAGCTAAATAGTAGCTAATAGAGCTCATGTTCCTATACACCTAATTAATCATTAATAAATATAAAAAAGGGATCGATGTATTAAATGCACTCTATTACATATTATTCATTACGAAATTATGTATTGGATACAAAGTAAATTATAAAGATTAAAGAAAAGGAGAGTAAAATGTTGGATCTCAACTTTACTTACAAGCCCGTCTAGCTCAGTTGGTAGAGCGCAAGGCTCTTAACCTTGTGGTCGTGGGTTCGAGCCCCACGGTGGGCGTGAGTTACTTTTTATCTGTTAGCATGGCACCATGTGTTTCAGCCCCACAGTGTTCACATTTTCTGGTGCGGTTTCCTGCTTGTTCATTCTGGAATTATAAGTTCTTTTACCCCTCTTGAAATTAAGGTGGTAAGTAAGGTGATTTTAATTGACCACGAACCTAAAAATTCATACGTATTTACTGAATCGATATCAAATGACGTTATGTGCGTGGTTTGGAAAAAAAAACGGTATATGGTGGAAAAAATGGATCACTGTCAAAATTTAAAATCTCCGTTTACAGGGATCGAACACGGATCACCCGCGTGACAGGCGGGAATACTCAACACTATACTACAACGACCTCTGTTATTTACGACGATTTGGTCCATGGAATGGAAAATAATCTGTTCAACAATTCCATCTTCTCCGTGTATTTTGCACAAAGTGCTATTTCCTTATTGTCCAAGTGTATTCCATTCAACATCTTGCCTCTGCATGTCGAGTCATCTCCTGTTTGCGAGATCCTTTCACCTATGTTGGAAGTCAGAGTTTAACCCATGTGATGGGAATTTTGTCCATGGAACTTTGCTCCTAGGAATGTTGGCCAATTCTAAGACGATGTAGGTTGTTGGTTTTTGGAAAAAAACAATCAAAGCAGGTGGAACTTTGATTCGGCGGAAAAATGGTGCTCACCATACATGGGGCAATTTCAATGCCCATTAGTTTTTTTTAACCAAAACATAAAATATATTTTTAATATTAAAATGGAGCTGTGTTGAGGCCACAACAAATACATTTATCAAAATTCAGAGAAGTCTTGTGGTGGGGGCCTTTTGGCACCCAAAGTTTTGGGTTAATTTCATGCAGGCGCACAACAAAGTTGTACGCACACATTCCAAGTTTTGTGCATGCTTCTTCCAAGTTGTGTGCACACTCATTTCAGTTTTTGCATGTGCCTAAGCTAAATGCATGAAGAAGGACAATAACTGTGTGCCATACCGAGTTTTGATATTGCACGCCAAGCCTAAAAGTATACCAAGTGCACTTCGGTATGAGTTTTGAGGCGCACCATAAATCAGGAAACCACACGTTGGAGTCAAGAAAATAATCGTTGAGAAATCTTCTCGAATGATTACGGCCGACAACACAAGGGATTGTGGAGTTGACAAAAGATGGGCTAGTGAGGTAATTAAGATCACCCTGATTCCAGAAGGCTACATGGACTGTAGGCAGGTGCCAAAAGCGTGCGAGGTAGTTTCTCAGTAGAACGAGTGCAGCATAGCAGAAAGAGATAGAAATATCGAGCAGAGAGGACTATTAAAGGAAGTAACGAAATAAAAAATAGAGTTACATGGTGAAAGAGTTAGAGACTCGCATAGAAGATTCATTGAGTTGTTGTGTGTCACACTCACTCTAAGCCTTTGCAATATTGTAATGCTTTTGAATATAAGTATGAGTATGTCATTTGTCTGAGGTCTAAGGAATGCGCAGGGCACAATATGTTGTAAATATTAAGAATTATTTAAATGAGAGGTGAAACTTCATGGTTGTTGAATATAGTCTACTTAATGTATGCTTGTGTTCTATGGAATGGAAGGAATAATAAAGTTGCAACAATTTTGATCTATTGTGTGTCATTCATGTGTTATTTGGATATGCGTATGTATTGTTTTACTTAATGATCAATAGTAAATTGAGGTTAATGGAGTGCATGAATGCCATCCCGAATGGATACTTGTGTGTTTAGTCCTTCATCCCTATCACAAGACTAGATGGTCTCTATGACCCTCATTGTGTCTTGCGTGGGCCCTTCTTCAACCTTGGCTGAAGATTGATATGTCGATGCTTTGGGGGTTTTGTTTGTTAACTCTAGACAAACCTTGGGTCTAAACTCCCCAACATTATGAATGATCCGCGCAAGAGTGAACGACACCAACATATATCCAACATTTCTTTTTCATAGGTGGATTGGCCCAAATGTCGCTCTGATAGTTGTTTGCTAATGAAAGTCAAAGGGTGACCATCTTGCATGAGGACTGACCCAATGCCTTTCCCTGATGCATCACATTATAGGACAAAAGTCTTGGTGAAGTTTGGTAGTGCCAATACATGAGTGATGCACATAGAATATTTCAAGGCTTGGAAGGATTGATCAACTGCTAGAGTCCAAGTGAAAGCATTATTTTCAAGGCGAGCAGTGAGAGGAGATGCAATTTTTCCATAATTCTGAACAAACTTGCAATAATATTTCATTAAACCCAAGAAACCATGCAAGCTTTTAAGAGTTTTAGGGAAATTCCAATCCTTCATAGCTTCAATTTTCTTAAGATCCACCCGTACACCATCCTTGCCAACAATATGACCCAGGTATTCCACTTAAGAGGTGTTGGACAAATAGTTTTGGATACAATGTTGGGAGAAAAACCTAAGTATAAGGAAAGTGTGTAGAGGAAGGAAAGTAGCATGCAACTAAGACACATCCCATAAGAGAGTGCGCAGAAGGAGGAAAGCGCGCAGGAGGACGACAATGCACAGACAAAAGAATAAAGAAAGAGAGCAAGAGAATAAAGAACGAGAGAAGGATGGCAACACGACATTCCAGAAATAGAAGAACAACAAAAAAACAACATGAAGAGTGAAAAACATTAGAAAGCAACCGAACATCCAATAAACTGAGTTGACCATGCATTGTAATGGGATGGTTTTGAGATAAATAGACCAGGGTTTTAAGCCCTAGATTTTGAAGTATAAATATGTAATGGATTGGGAGATTAGGTTGTTGAAAGATTATGCTAGAGATATGATACAATAGAGTTCCAACCCCCTGTAGGTTAGGTGATGTTATGTTCTGTAGATGAGGAGTTCCAGATTTGTGAATGTAATAGTCTATTGGCAAGGAGAAAGATGAATAAAGAGAGAGTTCAGAGAGAATATTGAGTCTTGTGGTATCTAATTGTCTACGTGTGCTTATGAATTATGTTGTTATGCCTCATAGAATAGAATTGTTTTATGGATTAATTATGGCGTGATATTCATGACTATGACTGTGAAGAATCTATGTAATAATAGGAAATATGTTAAGCAGAAGAATCTGAATCATGAGAAAATAATATTAATTAGATCTGAATCACACACACATATATAATAAGGATGAATGAATCAGGTGTATGTATCCCTTTCCCTTACTACTGCAAAAGTCTGGTTCTTGCAGTCCCAATAGATACCTTGGGTGAGACTTCCTCTGCACAAGCAGGTGATGCCGAAAGGGTCGGTGTTTGGTGGATTTGTTTGTCATAGATAAACCAAACCTTGGGTCTTACAACCCACACACAGAAAAGTAAGCCAACAAATGGTTTCGTTGTCAGGACTGGGAAATTGTGATTAAGGGAATGTTTTGGAGGTCGGCTAAGAAGGATATCACAGA
Organism: Picea engelmannii; assembly: GCA_009831015.1. Taxonomy (NCBI): domain Eukaryota; kingdom Viridiplantae; phylum Streptophyta; class Pinopsida; order Pinales; family Pinaceae; genus Picea; species Picea engelmannii. The sequence continues at coordinate 598,256 of ML788331.1, read as the reverse complement.
ATGGTTAGAATGAAAATAACGAGAATTTGCATGACAAGAGAACAATAATCCTCTGATGAGTGACAAGCAAAGGATGCAAAGGTATGTGTACTTTGGCGAATTTCCAAAAATTCGGACCGAGTGACTAGGAAGGTTAGTAGAAAAAACTAGAAGGTTTAGTGCTGCAACGTCAAGGAATTGGACTCCTGAATTGGTAAGACAGCTGAATTCGGTAACTAACCCAACTACTTGAGAAATTAATTTTTTGTTGGATAGTGTACTATGGGGTTATGTTACAGAATTTGCAGTAGATTTCATTCAATCATACAATGTTGCAGAAAGAGACTTTTTCAAAGTTCCGCGCGGGAGGTTCTTGAAATCATTAAGTATGTGGATACAAATGTTTTTATGTGAAAAACATGTGATGATAACAAAGTCTGGTGGATAAAAGGGCTTTATGCACATAAGGGGATCCATACGATGACAAGAGGATCGTCTGAGAGAATGAAGGAAGTAATGAAAAATGAAGGAAGGGACTGAGGATGCAAGAAGGTAGTATACCAGAGGAAGAGTATGAGTTTGGAGAGTTGCGCGGAGGAAGGAGGTACAAGAGGAAAACGACTGGGACTGGGATAGAAGAGCCACATAGTGAGCCAGAGGAAAGAGAACCTTGTGAACTAGTTCGAATCATGGAGATACCATATATAGAAGGAGAAGAAGAGGAGTTTCAGTTCAGTCCAGTAATATAAGAGCCGGTAGGTCCTACTCAGATAAGATCCTATGTTGAATCCATGACCCCATGTGCGTCACCACAATCAAAGATAACATTTGAAGACTTAGCAAAATACATCGTAGTTAGTTAAGGAGGATGGAGTGGTAGCAATCATAATAGTGGGAGTAGTGCACATATTCAATGTCAGAATTAGAGTCCACCAACATCACCAAGAGGAGGGACTACATAAACCAACATGGTGGGAGTAGATAATACTCTTAGACTTGTTGAATTCAAGGGAGTGGGGTTAGAGGATCCAAAACAACACTTGTTTGTCTATGAAACAGTTTGGGCCGGTAAGAACATACATGACGAGGCTATGAATATTGCGCAGTTAGTGACAACATTTAGAGTTGTGCTCTAATATGGTATATGAAGTTACAAAGTATTACGCCTACAAGAAATGCTAGGACTTTGGCAGAGATAAAGAAAGCACTACGAAAGGAGTTCAAAAATCCAAAGTCAGAGTCGCAGTACATCACATAACTAAAAGAGATCAAACAGGTACAAACAGAGTTCGTATGGGATTTTGATCAACTATTTAAGGATGTGATGGGGAGATTGACTTTCCAAATTCCAGATCAACAAAATCAAGAATGGTTTATTGCAAGACTTATACCACACATTCGTAGGCCAATAATTCAACATAAGGTTATGTCGCAGCCCGAGGCTCTGGAAATTGCAATGAAACTAGAGGCATCTCCAGTAGGAGATATTGGAGGAATGGCACAAGTTCAGACATAGTTGGTTACATTGATAATTCAACTAGTCAAGCTTACCAAAAGGAAGGAGAAACACGAACAATTGTGTTGTACCAAGTGCAGGACAGAGGGTCATCACAAGGATGAATTCCCAACATTCAGGTAGTATTTGACAACTGGAGCGTTGAATCCACTACCAAGGGGGATATCGCGAGATATGTAAGAAATGGGGCCATCACCCCATTGAGTTTCCATTGCTACAGAAGTATCAGAGTACACCAAAAAACTTGTTTTGCAATTTTTGCAAGTCGGTAGGACACAAAGAGAAGGATTGTCGTGTGTTCGAGCTATACTAAGGGTGTGCAAATCATATATGTACAAGATCCAAGAAGAGAATGTCTCCGCAAAGGAGGGTGGGGTGCAGTATAACAATCAAAGAGGTTTCAATCAGGGGAACATAGGAAACTTAGGTAGAGGTCGAGGTAGAGGGAATTTTGATAGAGGAGGACAAGGACCGATTATCTATTATAACTGTAATCAAACTGGACACTAGGCCCACGATTATCATAATCTGTGTACGACGTGCACATATTGCAGAGCACTGGATCACTCGACAAAAGACTGTCCCCAACTAGTTGTGAAGTCGCAGGACAAAGGAAACCTAAACCAAAATCAAAATCAAAATGTGTAGATGATATCAACTGAAAGACGAAATGAAGGACCAAAAGTCATAGTTGTTGCACATGGAAGAGCTAGAACAGGGACTGATATGATGAATTAAGGAAAGCAGAATGAGAAATGGGTAAGGGAGTCAACAAGTCCTATATCAGCATTCGACCCACAAAAAGAAAAATAGACATATCAAAGAGAAATAAAATAAATACTTGGACATCATGGGGAATCATCAACATCATCGTCACATCGTATAGAAGATTGCGTTGTGCTAGAGAAGCCAATTGTGAAGGTAAGTACACTAACAAAATTCCTAAGGAGTTGTGTAGAACTAGTGAAAGATGGAACTGCACTAAGTACATTATATGACATGATTGATCACTGCACAAGAGGAAGAGAAAACCCTATTGAACAAAGAATGGTAAACCAGGTATTGCGTAGGAAGAGAACCAATGAAGAATTTCGGTTTAATGCACAGATTGGAGAGTATGATGTGGATAATGTTATCTTGGACTTAGGGCTTGATGTGAATGTGCTACCTAAGCAGACATGGGATATGATGGATGAACCCGAGATAGTATGGTCCTCTATTCATTTAAGGCTCTCGAATCAACATAAGATAGTCCTAATTGGACAATTGACAAGAGTACCTATGAACATAGATGGGGTGTGCAACATGGTATACTTTGAAGTTATTGAGATCGTAGATGACAGTCAACCATATCCAACACTGATTGAACTGGAATGAGATTTCGATAACCAAGAAATAATTAACTTGAAAAGGATGGATATGATATTTTAGGTTGGGGATATGAAAGTTACTGCACCCTTGGACCCATCATAAGGAAAGAGATACACAGAGCCAACAAGAGGGAATGACATCGACAACTTGTACAATCTAACTGTGTGTATGGAGGATTATGTCGACCCGGCAATAGATGGTGAGATGAGTTGGATAAGTATCAGTTCGTGCACATCATATTCAGAAGTCGGTCTAGAGAATTGGCAACAGAGGATGCATGAAGTGTCAACTAGATGGTGTGCACGTATAAATCGATCCTTGCACTGGATTGGAACAGAGCTATGTGACCTACCTAGGTACGATGGACTAACTGAGATAGGCATGTTTGTAAAATCATTTGAGTTATAGGTACACGAACAAAACATTTTGTTGGCACTAGATGTCGTCTTAAAGGAGACTCCAGCTAGATGGTGGGATGCACATAGAGAGGGAATGAAATACTGGCCACAATGCAATAGACTAATGCAGATATGCTTTGGCTCTAAGGAAGAAGAAATTGCGTAGAAGTACACATGAGAGAGTGACTCAACAGATCACATGGAAAAATCTTGGGCTTTATGGAACTTTGTATCGGAAATAGAGTGGAATCACAGATTCATACGCACTATGGACACAATCCCCAAAAATTTGTATTTAGAATTGAAGATGCGTAGGGAGACAACAAGATGGCAGGAATTGGCCCGGAGATTCGAAATCACGTTCACATTTGAACATGAATCTCCATCTATATATGAAAAACTACAGGCGATTCGAACGAAGATCTTCTTGGAGGTAGAGACGATGGAAGTAGTATCAGTATGCAGTGTTCACAAATCCAAGATGATTGTCCATGAGCTATTGGAATACTATAACGTAGCGAAGGAAGAGTACGATGAAGAGGATATGAAGAATGTACAAATACCTGAGACATAAGGAGCATGAGTAGTAGCAGGGCCAAATATTTCAATCGTCACATACACACAATCTATAAAGATGCAGAAGGTAAACATTGGGATGACAGAGAATCCCAAGTTTGCACAAATAAGAGATTATTGGAACGATGAGACAATTGAGAAGGTTGTAGACTTATTGCATGAATATCACAACTTATTCCCAACAAAATTTTCAGCAATGAAGGGGATAGCAGGAGACTTAGGGGAGATGAAGATACCACTGAAACCTGGAGCTAATCCAATCTGACAGAAACCTTACAGGTTAAACCCAAGGTACAAGGAGAAGGTCAAGGTTGAAATAGACAAGATGTTGGATGCAGGAATCATTGAACCAGTAGAAGAATCCGAGTGGATGATCCCAATGGTGGTTCAAGACAAGAAGACAAGAGGAATTAGGATCTGCGTGGATCTAAGGAAATTGAATGACTCATGCTTACATGATCCATTCCCAACACCATTCACGGATGAATAACTCGAAAATGTAGGAGGTCAATAAACTTATTCTTTTACAGATGGATTCTCTAGGCACCATCAGATAAGAATTTCACAGGAGGATAGACACAAGACCACTTTTTCGATGGAGTGGGGCAGTTAATAGTATACAGTTATGCCATTTGGATTGAAGAATGCCCTTGTGGTGTTTTCTACGGTAGTAGTGGCAACATTCAATGAGTTCATCCATAAATTCTTGTAAGTTTATTTGGATGATTGGATGATGTTTAGTCTACTACAAGATCATATAGAATTTCTTAGGCTCATGTTAGATCGGTGTAGACAATGTCATATTTCCCTGAACTTAAAGAAGTGTATTTTTGCATGCCGTTTGGAATTCCACTAGGACATGTAATATGAAAACAAGGACTATTAGTCAATCCAGCCAAGATTGTGGTAATTTTGGAGTTGGAGGCTTTGACATCAGTTAGACAACTGAGGGAAACGTTGGGTCATACAGTTTATTACATGAAATTTATCAAAGGATATGCACATATTACAACACCCATGGAAAATTTATTGAAGAAGGAAGCCACGTTTCAATGGAATGAGGACTACCAGAAGAGGCTTGACACTTTGAAATAGAAACTGGTAACCGCTGAAATTTTGATCTTTCCGGAGTGGAACAAGGAGTTCCATGTACATGTATATGCATCATCCATAGCATTGGGCGCGGTGCTATCACAACCAGGAGAAGGGGACATCGATCATACAATCACTTTTGCAAGTAGGAAGTTGTCTATATCATAAATGAATTATACAACTACAAAATGTGAATGATTGGCAATGGTCTATGTGCTACAAAAGTTGAGGCACTACTTACTGGGGTCCCACTTCAAGATGTACACAGACCATTATGCATTAAAGTAATTATTCAACAAGCCCGTATTAGGAGGAAGAATATGTAGATGGATATTATTATTTCAGAAATATGACTTTGAGGTCGTAGTAAAAGAATGGAAGTTGAATGGAGGACCAGATAATCTATCACGCATATTGACAGGCAAAGATGTAGGTAATTTAGATGATAGCTTCCCAGATGCGCAGTTATTTGCAATAAGGATGGTGGATGATTAATTCTCAGACATTGGGAAGTTTCTAAGTACATGTATGGCTCCCTCTGAAATGACAATTGCGTAGAAGAAGCAATTGGTAGTGAAAGAAACAGATTATCAATTGATTGCAGGGAATTTGTATAAGTTTGGTGCATATGGAATATTGAGATGTTGTGTACTAGAAAATGAAAGGCTAATTATACTTGAAGAAGCGCATGATGGAATTGTTGTAGGACATTACGTAGGAAGAGAAACAACACATAAGATTTTATGTGCAAGACTTTGGTGGCGTACGCTTCACAAAGATGTGAAGGAGTATTGTCAGTCTTGCAATGCATGTCAAAGAGTGGGAAAACTATCTAGGAGAGATGAAATGTGGTTAAATCCACAGGTTATGTTGCAATCATTTTATAAGTGGGCCATTGAATTTGTAGGACCAATAAATCCTCAAGCAAGAAGATTATGGGCAAGGTAAATCATCACTGCGACAGAGTACTTGACAAGGTGGGCATAAGCAACATCAATTACCGATTGTACTACGGAGGCTGCTATGCAGTTTCTGTTCGAGAATGTAATCATGAGGTTTGGATGTCCACACATATTACTTAGTGATCAAGGTATGCACTTTCTGAACAAAACAATTGCAACATTGACTGAGGATTTTCATATTCATCATCAAAAGAGTACACCATATCTCTGTTACAACAATTTTTTCCTCACTCCATGCAACTTGCTTGGATGGCATTCCATTTCCCTCTGCAGACTTGAAGTCCCATTTTTGTTAATTTCAGAATAAAAAATACACATTTTTATACATATACGTGCCCTATCAGTTATACAACAAGCGTATACGCAGGGTTCTCCACTACAACCCACGTACATCGGCTTTGGTGCTCAAAAATTAAAAATTATGTCGGGTTTCCTTGCCATGTCACGAGATCCATGATCCTTGACCTTCAATGTAATGGAAATGATCTGACTCGGCCCTTCAGTTCCATTTGGAGGCTATAAATTGAGCCATATCTGAGCCTTGAATATAATTCGACAATTCACTTTTGAGAGAAAAGACACTTTGGAGAAATTTCACTTCATATTGAGTCTGCATCCCTTTGTCCTTGAAAGTCTGAACTTCTTGTGTTTAGCTCACAAGCTCTTCCTTCTTTGTGATGGAGAACATTATTGACTCTTATATATGAGATTTCCTTTGTGAAGGATTGAAGTGGTGGAGGCCCAGCTGGAGGGACTTAGTTTCTCGGTTCCGATATGCGTTGTTACAAAAGTTTTTCACTTATGAACTTCTGTTGATTATTTTAATAGAAATACTCTTTTCTCGCCCAATTGATATATTGCAAATACTTGAATTACTATTCCATGGGCGTATTTGTCATGTATGTTAATCGATTATGCTAATTTATATGCTGAAATTATATATTATCACCATATGCTTTTGTATGTTGGTTGTTGAGGACAAGTTGCAGGTATAAAGCTTTGGGTCACGTGCTCAACAATGGTCTTCTTTGAACATTTGGACCAAGTAGGTTCTTAGCCTTGTCTTGTTAGCATTTCATTTATATAGCATACTTGAGATTAGAGTTTATTTACGGGTGTCGTTCCGTCTGTTGTGGTTTACCCCTAGCCATAGAGAGATTTTCCTCATAACAAAATTGGCGACTCCACTAGGGATATCTCGTTTTTTGGGGTTTTGAGTGTTTTTCTCCATTTTCTCTCTGTTTGCCTGGGTTTCCTTGTCTCTTGTTGCTTGAAAACCTTTATTTTTCCTTGCATCTGAGTTTCTTGGCTCAACCCTTGCCCTGGCAGTGTTTTTCTTGGTATATGTGGTTTTTCCCTTGACATACATGTACATATGCGAGTTGTTTTCCTTTAGGGAGCATATATATGCGCTTGTTTCTCAAACAATCATGTACATTATCTCTTAAGTATTGGTGGGTGAGTTTGGTGTTTGCTAGGTGAGTTTTGTGGGTTGCAGAGTCTTCTTGGGTCCCTATTTTGACTGTTAAGTGCCTATAGAGTGATAGGAATCCTTTTTATTGTTTAATTTTTGGGTGAACTTATTTCTTGTCATATTTTTCATTGATTGTCCTTGCATATTGGTCTAAGTAGTTTCTTCTTGGTATCATGCTTGGCTTGTCTCTTTTTTCTTGAAGTAGGGTATTTCTGTGAGGTTGTTATTCAATCCTTACATTTTTCTTTATATTGAAAATACAAAAATATTTTCTTACTTGCATTGTACTTATGGAATTTTCACTTTTGATTACTTTGCATTGATTTTGACGCATTTGGAAAGATTGCACTTCATTGAAATTGTAGAGATTTTATTGGAAAGATTGCATTTAGAAGCATACCATATCTTTGAAACTCAAGACTAGTAATTAACAGTGTTTTTATATTTGCTTCTTTATATATGTTGAGTTGTAATACCATCAATGTCACAACCGCACCTCTTGAGTAAGAAAAAGCCATTAAAATTAACGTTGATTCATTAAAATTGATTAGAAACGATTTTATTTTTTAGGGTACACAAATAAGTATGGGACATAGGGCCTTGGAATAAGATTTTGTGAGTAAACTTCTCCAAGGATATTAAACTAAACATATGTGTCTGACTAGGGAGTGGTGAAATCCATTGGGTAATCAGTGACATCAGGAGGCTCCTCTCACACCGGAGTTAAGAACGAGGTTGCACAAAGTTGGTTACAGAGATAACCCTCTAATACCTTCCTAGTGTCAAATATATTTATGGGGTTCTATTTGTATCTGGGGGTCTTCCTAGTACCTTTACCTCCTTGAGAGGTGGTGCTTTCGAGATTTCAGGGTTTGCTACCCTGCCCATACGGTGGACCGTACTTACAACTGCTTTCTTGCACATTGGTTATATCATGGTGACTATAGTTTCTTGACATAGGTAGCCACATAGGTTACTTGCAAGGGTTATTCTACAGGTACCCTGAGTCAGATAAGGGTCATAAATCACACAACCTTTATGGAGGATTACCTCTCCGGGGGGATCTGACTGACAACGTTGTTAATCCCATGAGGTCCCTTATAACTGATTTTGATACCTCCACTATATTGAAGGGATTCTCAGGCCCCTCTTGGGCAAGGCATACCTACTCTAGTTTGGGAGGCCCCTTTCAACCACTATATCTTGTTTGTGTGCATTGGCCTTTTTGCTTTATTTTGGTGTGCTCTCTAATAAATAGTTGGCCTTAGGATTTTGTTTTATATCTCGAGTTTTGATTCATCATGGAGAAAGACCAGTCTCCTCGCCAGTCTCTTCGTCTGTTAAAGTTACCATCGCATATTGATCCTTTACTGGATCCGCCTTCTAAAAGGCGTAGAGTTAATAAATGTAGTACATATATCTCCACCTCCCAGACTTGTGATCATCCAACTATGAGTACTGAGTCACACATGAACATCTCAGGAAGTCCTTTGAATCCCTTATCTTTTATGATTAGTGGGATCCCCTTAAATCCTTCATCCTCGATAGTGTGGGTGCTGAAGGTTCTCTCATCTAGTGAAACCCAACCCATGAGTTCTACTCGACCCACAGGAACGAACCCTTTCAGATCTATTTTTGGCATGACGAGTCATGATTATTAGTCAATACCTTCGGCCTCTAATCCATTTTATTTTTGTATGCCCGACATGACATCACAACTCTCATCCTTCATTTCAACAGCTAATGTGAATACTAGTTTTGGGTCTAGGGGCACAACACCTCCTTATGTTCATTTCTCGTTTGGTGGAGGTCATATTCCCCAAGCGAATACTACAATTGGAGGTTGGAATCCTCCTTCCTTTGGGCCTAATCCTAGCTTCAGTCCTCTAGGATGGAGTGCTCAAATGAGTGGACAATTTACTTCCGATATTTCGTTCTTCATTCCCTCTTCCTTCACGCCGATCCCGAAGAACACGTTTATTATGGATAATCCCCCTATGTCCTCTCGTGTTCCATCCGGTAGTTAGTTTCTTAGTATGGGAAACCCTTAGCATGAAGTTCCTTCGTCTAGGGGAAACATATATAATCCTTATCATGTCACTTTCACGGGCATGGTGCCCTTACAAACTTTCATGAATTAATTTGGAGGAGGATATTATCCTACCAGACAGGGCCATGGTATATACCAGAACCCTGGATGGTCTGCAATCCCTCAACCCCAATCTTTCTTGGGAGCATGGGCTCAAACACCACAACCCTGACTCCCTTTTTTGGCCACACTTAATCTTCCATATTTTTCAAAATTAATGAATGACCTTGTGCGTCACGATCTGTCTTGACCCCCTGTCCCCACCAAGCGTCCTTCAGACATTCAAAAATTTGAGGGTAAAACTAGTGAGGACCTGGGTGATCACATGACTACGTTTCATCTATGGTTCTCATTTAACTCCCTAAATGAAAATTCTATTCATTTGAGGCTATTTCAACGCACCCTCACGAGGGTCGCCGTGAAATGGTACATTGAGCTACCGAGGGGGACATGTGAAACTTTCAATTAGATGGTATTGGTATTTCTCAATCACTTCCAAATATTGGTTTGTTATGATGTCGACATAGAAATTTTGTCTACCTTTCACCAAGATAAAGCCACACATATCTTCGATCATATCCATAAGTGGCGCAGACAAAAGAGGTTGTTTAAATCCTACATTCCTTCATAGTTTATGTTGGAATGGTTCCTTAAGTCTTTGTTGCCTTATATTTCGAAGGATGTCTCTACATCCGAAGTAACGAATGAGGAATAAGCCATCTTCAAAGCAAAATAATTGGACCTCATATATGCTCAATTTGAGATGCTTTATGAAATTCTCCCTGACACACCGCGGTCAAACTACGATCTTAGAAAAAATATTAGGACTCATGCTAATGGCATCATAGTCTCCGCAAATGATAATACTACAAAATTGGTGACGAACCAGTTGAAATATTTGTCTCTAAGCCAACCTATAGCAGGACAAGCTTCGACTTCATCCTCCACCACCACCCAGTCGGTGGATGTGCATTATGTACAATCATCGTCTTACCCGAATGGTAACCAACAACTAGGAGGGAGTAAGAAGAAAGGACGATGTAATAATCGTAAGGGTGTGAAAAATAATAATAAATCCAAGGATGAGACTAATAATGATAGCTTGAATAATAATGATGGCGAGGGCAAGAAAGAGAAGTGGAAGGTGAAGTTTCTCTGAAAACTTTGTAAATATGATCACCTTACCCACCTATGCCCCAAAATCGAGGAAGCTTCGAGGCTCTTATCGCAGCCGTCCGCTGTGCTGACAAACCCGTTTCCACATAATCAACATATGGTCTTGGGGACCTCCAACACCAGAAATTCATTGAGTGGGGGTCAAAATCCCTTGGCACATGAAGGTGACCATATCTGCATCAATATGGTCAAGTCTCAGATTGATGTAGCCACTTGATTTTGTGATTATGATTCTTCACAGACTGTTATAGGTCCAGAGTCTCCTCCTCCTTCGGAAACACCCTTGCAGATAGAAAAGTCAGGACCTCTGTCTGATATTCCGAAAGGAGTACTAAAGCACTCTGCCCACAATCCTAATACCAGAGCTACCCAGAATTATTCGATTGTCGAATATTTGGGCCAAACCCCCTATGCAATGTTGTCTTTGGAGGTGCTCCAAACATGTCCTTCACAAAGGAATGGCTTGTTATCTGTGTTTGGATCTCTAGACCCGTTTGGCTCAAAGGTTACCAAGTTTGATGTCACGGATGTTAAGCCTCACTTGCGTTACCACATGGCATTTCAAATCCATGTGGAGTACATGGAAATTACCATCAAACATAATGCAATTAATGAAGTTGTTGTGACATGCGTGATGTCCCTAACCTATTGGAAATCCATTATCTCTCTAACCTTATCTCAATCTATGACTATGTTGACTGCATTTGATGGGAGTTCGTTTCGACCCCACGATATCCTTCCCACTTTTCCATTCCAGTTATATGGAAAGACTGTGGAGGTTGACGTCGAGGTGGTTGATGAACCCCTCGACTAAAATTTACTACTAGGGCATAATTGGACTTATGCGATGACAGTCATCGTGTTTTAATTTTCTTCACTTTATGTTTTCCTCATGAAGGGAAGATAGTGACGATTGATCAGTTAGCCTTTGTCCATGCTAGTCCTAGTGCATCGGTTGGACCTTCGATCCCTGTGATTGATAGTTATTAGCAGGAAACGGAGGATGTTGGTGTCAAGATGTATTCCTCTTTGATGGGTAATTTTGATTTCATGGAACCAACTCATCATATTCATGCCATTTCCAATGAGTCTTCATCGTCGATGAGGTTCGTTCCTTTCCTTACTTCATATTTCAATGAACCTTAGACCCTACCTTCCCTGACTATGTCGTACGAAGGTTAGTCACACATTGGGATGACAATGCCATTGTCAGCTGCAAAAGTTTCATATCAAGCTATTCTAGACGCTACTGCTGACCTAGATCCTTCCTCCTCGCAGACGAACAAGGTGGATCCTATTTCAGAGCTTGTATGGGCCACTCAATCATCTTGTTCACATGATTTCCTTGAGGATACTTTACCTTCATATGAATCCATCTTAGAGGCCATGTCTGGTCCTGATGGGCCTTGGGTCGATATGCATCATCGATCCTATTTTCTCTCAGAGCTTGTTAAGATCGAACATGATGACTTTAGATCTACCTTGAGTGATATGGTCGGTCACGTCATGGTCCCTTTAGATACGCATGGTATTTTTGTTGAAGGAAACATGGCAAATATTTCTCCTACCGTCGCGATTGACATCTCTCGTACCCATGGTAAAATCAAGAATATATATATCGGTGCAAATTGTTCACCTAAAGAAATTCAGATCTACACTGATCTCTTCAAAGAATTATGAGATGTATTCGCTTGGTCGTATGAAGATATGCCATGGATCAACCCCATCATTGTCGAGCATGAGATTAAAACTTTTTGGGATGCTAAAATTGTTCGACAACATCTTAGAGATGTTAATCCTAGGAAGGATCCCACTATTAAGGTAGAAGTAGAGAAGCTAGTTAATGTTGGTTTCATCTACCCGGTTCCCCTGACTGAATGGGTGTCCAATCTCGTCAATGTAAATAAAAAGAAAGGAACCATCTGCGTGTGTATGGATTTTAGAGACCTGAACAAGGCCTGTCCTAAAGATAACTTCCCTACTCCTTTCATTGACTAGATTCATGATGAGTGTGCGAGAAGCGAAGTATTTTACTTTATGGATGGATTTTCATGGTATAATCAAATTTAGATCAAACCCAAGGATCAACACAAGACGACGTTTATTTGTCCTTGGGGTACCTTTGCATATTGCAAAATGTCTTTCAGTCTTAAAAACGCCGGAGTGACCTTCCAATGAGCCATGAATTTTTCATTTCACGATCTTAAGCATATCATCGAAGCTTATTTAGATGATGTCGTTGCCCACTCTTGCAAGAGAGTAGATCACTCCACTCACCTTCAACTAGTATTTGAGAGATGTCTTTATTATCACATTTGGTTAAACCCTCACAAGTGCATCTTATGTGTTAGGTCTGGTCGTCTTTTAGGATTCATAGTGTCTGAGAATGGGATCATGGTGGTCCTATGAAGGTTGAGGAAATACTTCGATTACCTCCCCCGCGCAACATTTGACAGCTTCAAGGTCTATAGGGGAAGTATAACTTCCTGCACCATTTCAGAGTAAACTATGCCAATTTAACTAAAGGTTTCATGTATATTTTGAAGAAGGACACTTCATTTTTATGGGATGAGAGAGTCCATGAATCCTTCAATGCTCTTAAGAAATCTTTGGTATCGACGCCTCTGTTGAAGCCTCTGGACTACATTAGAGACTATTTTATTCATATCGTCGCGTTTGAAGGGATTGTTGGTATGGGATTAGTTCAGGAGGATGATGAGCTCCATGAGCACATTGACTACTATCTCAATCGAAACCTAGTTGGTCCTGAACTTAAATACGCTCATGTAGAGAAGTTGGCCTTGGTCGTCGTACATGCGGTTCAAAGATTACGACATTATATATTACTTCAAAAAACTACCGTGGTTGTGGATATTGATACATTTCAATACGTCCTTACCAGACGTATCATAAGGGGGAAATATAATAAGTGGATTGTTATTTTGCAAGAATTTGATCTCGATTTTGCTTCTACGAAATCTAAGAAAATGCTAGTTTTTTCCGAATTGATATCGTACTTTCCTCGACTAGATGAGCAAATTTTTCATGATGATTCATTCACGGATGAACATATTTTCCCTATATTGTCTTTAGACCCTTGGTATGGAGAAATTTTGATCTATCTTCAGACCTTTAATCTACCCCAATATCTGTCGAGAGACGATCGACGACGTAAATGTCATCAAGCTAAGAACTACCTTATTATCGACAACACTTTGTATCGTTGAGGGGTGGATAATATATTACACCATTTCTTGACTCAAGAGGAAGTTGGGGATGTTCTCAATGAATTTCATAGTGGGGCATGTGGTGGTTATTTATTTGGGCTTGCGACAGCCCAAAAAATATTGCAAGCCAATTATTTTTGGTCGTCAATCTTTAAAGTTTGTGTTGAAGCAGTCACAAAGTGTCACCCTTTACAGGTGTTCACTTGGAAAATTCACTCGCACCCAGCCCCTCTTAACCCAGTCATAATCGTTTGTCCCTTCACCAAGTGGGGGGTGGATTTTATGGATTGTGACCCAGCTTCGCCTGGGGGGCACCAACATATTATCGTGGTCGTAGATTATTTTAATAAATGGGAAAAGGCCATGCCTACCGTTAAATCCATCAATAAGACTACAACATTCTTCGTGTTCAATCAAATTATAGTTTGGTTCAGAATCCCAAAAGAGATTTTCACTAATCATGGTAGTCACTTTCATAATGAAATGATGAAAGAGTTAGCATCAAAACTGGGGTTTAAGCATGGTCACTCTTCCCCTTACTATCCCTAGGAAAATGGAAAAGTAGAGTCAGTGAATAAATCTCTCAAGACCATTTTGCAAAAAACTGTCAGCCAGAGTAAATATAACTGGCATCTGATGCTTTACCCTACACTTTGGGCATACCATACCATGGTAAATACTTCCATGGGTTTCTCTCCTTTTCAGTTAGTACATGTCATGGAGTCGATTCTTCCGATTGAATGCATAATCCTTCCCTTAAATTGGAAATTGAGCTCCTACATGACACATATGATCTTGAAGAACGCCTCATACACCTGGAGCACCTCGATGAGTAGCGTCGATATGCCTCTACGAATATCAAAGCGAATAAACGACGTGTTAAGGTTCAATACGATAAGTTTGTCTATCTCCGACAATACACTGAGGGTGACTTGGTTCTCCTTTATGACCAAGCCAAAGAACCACTGGGGGTAGGTAAGTGCAACCCCATGTGGCATGATCCTTATATCATGCAACATGTATTATATAAAGGAGTCTACGAATTAGAATATTATGAGGGGAATATGTTGGACAATCTTAGAAATGGGCTCTACCTTAATATTTATTACGCTTGATCCCTCAAACTTGGGCATGACCTTTGTATACTAGTGTATCTTAGTGTATATACTTCTTTATATTTACTTTTGAGTCAATGAAATATTTGGCTTACTTAGGATTCATGGACAGTGCTAGTCGTCATATGCAGAACATGGCTTCCGCCACTTGGGTCATTTACTCACCTAAGGGTCAACTAGTGTCTTCAGGTGGCATTCGTCTGGAGACATCAATGAATAACGTGGTTGAGTATAACGTCGTTATAGAGATATTATGTGATGCCATTTCACATGGTGTTATATGTTTAGAAGTTCGGTTGAACTCCCAGTTAGTCGTATGTCAATTGAACGGTAGTTACCGTGTGAGAGATCCTACTCTACTCCAATGATTCCTATGGGTATGACTTTTGGAACGATACTTTGATTTTCTTACTTATAATCACATCCCTATAAGTTCTAATCATGTATCCGATGCATATGCTAATTATATTTTAGATTGGAATTTATCACATAACTAAGTAAAGAAAACACATTCATATATCTACACATTGTAACATACATAAGTAAAGCCGAAGACCAATTTTTTTTTATATTGCATCCTTCTAATTCCAAAAATATGGTGTCATACTACAAAATGGGGCTCACACCCTCAAAATACATATATGGTTCGTACATAGCATGACCATGGCATCTATGCTTGTGGTGTCGAATGTGTATCATGATAGCACACTACAACGTTTTCAAGACGCTGGAAGAGTCGCACCCACACACAAGGTAGTTCCCATGCACATTCTGTAGCACTCTCTCCGCGTCCCCTCCTACTAGCTCGTCTCCTCGGCCCTTTGCAAATGTTGTGTGAATCCCTCTGGCCGTCGCAGACCTATCTCTGCGTAACAAAGAAATTGCTAATACTTGATACCATGCAAAAATATTTGCGTTTTTTATTTTTCCTTTATCAAAATTGAAAAAACACAAAAAAATGAAATATATAAAAATCATTTCTTACCAATATCACCATAGGAAGAAACTGGTGGCAAGGTTATGTTAGGATCCCCTCTGTATTCGATCCCTCCGTAAGGATAGTCATTGATGGCTATGACCTGTCAGTGCCACTAGAAAAAAAACTCATCATTGTAGGGGGTTGGCACCCTACCTCCTCCTAGCCGCCTCATCACATCGGTCCACCGTGACATGGCTGGATCGCGCATTCTGTGTGGAGTAATCTCTACTATAGGGATCAAACGTATAACCCTCTTAAAGAAAAAACTACAAAGTATGGATGAAAATTTGAAATTTCTCATTCGCCCTTGTTTGCAATACGTCAACTTGCTCTTCATATTGGCCAACAATGAGGTACACCGACAATAAACAGTTGGTCTTACACACTCCACCACATAGAACATGAGTGGCCTTGATTCCTGGTGCAATGAGGCTGACCCTGAAATCCGTG
Source organism: Picea engelmannii (assembly GCA_009831015.1). Lineage (NCBI taxonomy): Eukaryota > Viridiplantae > Streptophyta > Pinopsida > Pinales > Pinaceae > Picea > Picea engelmannii. The sequence continues at coordinate 581,852 of ML788331.1, read as the reverse complement.
TGAGTACAAGCACGACGATATTTAGAATCATGTTCTCAATCGTCATGATAGGGAGTTGACTCCCTACTTTATATGTGTCTGCAACATAGTGGGTGGAAATGTACTTCTCCATAGTCATACCACCTCCACCCCCTCGATCCTTGAGATTCACCACCTCGCCCTGGCGAGACAATCCTATGATAAAGTATATATCGTCCACTTCGATCCTCAATGATTTCCCATCGAGATTGAAGGACTTTGTCTCTGGATCCCAATAGTTTACCAGTAACTAGAGTAACCTCACCTACGCCCTCATTCCTTTGAGAGACCAAAATTTATAAAGGCCACATCATTTTAAATCTTGTTGGGCCCTTACATCTCTTTCCACTGTTGCATCTATCTCCTCATGCTCCCTTTCCCTCCATTCAATAACCATCCTGCAAAGGAAAGACCATTTTTTGAGTTAAAACCCTTTCAAAAGCTTGTTCACAGACTTGTACGCGGGATAACCTGATGACATTCATGTATAGGGATTCATATACACATGCATGCTTCACTTTTCCCGCATATATGAGGTTGTATATGCGACCTGATGATTTGTCACCCACGTACACCCTAGTTTCCATGTAACACCCTCTAATACTAAAAAAATGGGGACTAAAACTGGAATTTAAACCATTGAAAATGAAGAGCTTGGGATGGGCACTTACTTGGTCTAGACGGTTGTTGAATATGTTGATCGTAGCTCCTGTAATCACCACTTGAAGATCATGGGAAAAACGGCCTAAAATGCACTATGTGGGTGAAAAACTCAAATGGTATGGTAAAATGTCTTATTTTTACTATTAGTAGAATTTTTTTACCCACTTTCTATAGTTCGTTTCTATTTTTGACCTTATGGACTAATTACACAGTGGAAAGACTTGGTTTTTAGTGGTTTTGTCCAGGTTTTTTTTTTTTTGGATTTCTAGCGTTCTATTGCCCCTTCATGCCTTCGACAAGTATATTCTTTCACCGACATATAAGATAGGTTTTAATTCCTCTTTGCATTCTTGCATCATCCTATGACCGTGATCCATACACCCTAGGTATGAACCCATTTCTTAGTGACACAAAACCTTCTCACTACTACTAGAAGTGTCGTTATTAAGTGGTAGAGACTTACCAAACATGGGTGCCCTAGTTAGAACTTTTGTGTCATTTGGTTCTCATGAAGAAGTTATTCCATAGGACTGGGAGTCCCTTATAGTCCCAATATGACTTTGTGTTCGAACCCCATTTTATTACTCACAAGCATTCTGACCATTACCTATGGGACTCCCCCCAAGTCTTGGTTAAGCTCTTTTTCGACTCCCGAACAAATGAAAAGATTGTCGAGTGAACTTGTCTCTTTCAAATTCGTTAAATGGTTTGAAAGGACGTCTATTTGGTATAAGTTTAACTATTTTTTGGACCAATTAGACTACTTACAAAAAAAGAATACTCTAGTAACCATTGAATAGAGGATTTCTCGTGGGTATTGTTTTATACTTTTTCGGGCCTAGGGGACTAAATCTATGAAAAATGACATTTTTGGGTTAAGTTGTAACTACATTCCATCATCCTGCTTGCATTGTTGAGCCTATTTCATGTTCCCACTTTCTCATTATAAGTCTCTTGCCTCTGCAATTTGCATCACTAGCCAAGCAGTGCCTTCCATATATCCTTTGTAGCTTGACACACTTTACCCTTAGAGGAAACATCCCCCCGAGTGTCCATGCCCCGCATGCACTTCCTTGCATTGAGAATAGGTATGTTCCACTACTTGGAACTAGTTGCTTACTCGCTACACTCGTTTCCTATCCTATATCATAACATTTCTTTCACTATGAAAAACCAAAAAAAGACGGGCGGGAAAAGAATATTATCTCGTATCGGAAACAGTCGTGTCGCCTTTGAACAAAGCACAAAATTTTGAGTCCATTTTCATCCAAAGTTTGGGTTTAGCATGACCTTAGGAAGTTGATTTCATTATTTAGAGTTTACTCCTCTGACTGGTTATTCTTTCGTTCCCTATAGAGATTTTGTTGATGCCTCCTACGTCACAAACTTTTATTAATGATCATTATCAAGTCTATGTTGCTTGAGTTATCCATATGTCTCATGCTCTTGTACAAAGGAAGTCTATAAGCCTGTGTCATCCATTTCTCATAACTCTTGACTTTGCATGTCGGCCATACCCTCAGTGTATCTTAGAATGACATGAACTTGTTGTCCTACCTTGCACCCTGTGCCTACTTTCATCATGGGTAGGTAACCTTGAACCCAACAGATGAAATTTCCTCATTTGTCATTGAATGGGGGGTTTCCCTTGTGTTTGACGACAATAAATCTATTCACACATTGGGATTTGTGTAGTGTATTGGATTCGATTATCTCTATTGGTGGTTTCCTCGCCTTTGTCGGCAGTTTTCCTTATTGGTTTTTATTCAGAGGGTCTCTTTTGTGCACTACTTGCATTTGGTGCATGCGAGGGATGCACATGGTCATTGGTTCATGAACATCATATTCATCCGAGATCCTCCTAATCATCAAGTTATTTCTTTGTACCTCATGCTGGATGATGAGAGATTCCTTAATTCTCTCCTTTCAACGAGTCTCCTTCCATCGACTTCAGCTCATCTATTCTGGAAATGAGACCTAGAGTCCTATGAGTACCTAGAGGCTTACAATCATTAGTGGCAGGTTCTCCTGACATCAACAGTTGGGAATACATCAATGTATCATGATCGATGGATTATTCAAGTGTTCGACCTCAACACCCTTATTCACACCTGTGGAATATACTTGGTGCCTTGACACCTACTCTCATTATCGGTGGGTTGTCTCACGTTTGTTAACGGTTACCTTAATGACCGATAATCAAACAAAGTCTCATTGTGTTCGACCTCAACTCCTCTATTCACATGATCTAGACTTGCACCTTTGAAAGATAGTGTAGAAGACCTCCAACTTACAATAGCAACATTCATTATCTGTTGTTGTCTTTCATTGGACCAATACCTATATGACTTCGGTAATCATGGGAGATCAGATTGTACTCCATTGTATACATATATCTTCAGTTGATTTTGAGATTGGACTCCACTGTGTCTTGTTTGTGACTATGATAGCCTATGACATATGTCCGCTCTGTATTGCCTATTCATGGCCATAAACAACTATTTGATATATTTCCACATGGATCTGCAGTGTAATTCAGATTGGAATCCATGTGTACAAAGTCATTATGGATTGTAATATTCTCATGAGCAACTAGTACTTTGAGCTAAGTATTCATTACTCCACTTCTAGGAATTATAATGTATTTCGGCCATTGTAGATAGTCCTCTGACCTCACACATTAGGGGGCATCTGTTATAACAATTTTTTCCTCACTCCATGCAACTTGCTTGGATGGCCTTCCATTTCCCTATGCAGACTTGAAGTCCCCTTTTTGTTCATTCCAGAGTATAAAATGTACATTTTTATACATATACGCGCCCTATCAGTTATACAAAAAGTGTATACGCAGGTTGCTCCACTACAACCCACATACATCGAGTTTGGCGCTCAAAAATTAAAAAGTATGTCGGGTTTCCATGCCATGTCAAGTGATCCATGATCCTTGACATTCCATATACTGGAAATGCTCCGACTTGGCCCTTCAGTGCCATTTGGAGGTTATAAATTGAGCCATATCCAATCCTTGAAGATAATTCAACAATTAAACTTTGAGAGCAAAGAAACTCTAGAGAAATTTCACTACGTATTGAGTCTGCACTAGGGGACCCCATAGATTGATTGACTGATTTAGAGTTGGTTTCAGGAGAGCTAGGGGACTCCTGATATACTTGACGATATTTGGGAGTGATGGTTGTGTACATATTTTGTTTGTTGCAATACTACTTGAAGGGGTACCAACAAGGGTTACAAAGGTTTCCAACAAGGTGAAACATTTGTTTCTAAGTAACCCCATGAAACTATTTGTATTTCTTGTGTGTAGTCTTCCCCAACCACAATTTTACCCACTAAGCGACATATATATGTGATTTAAAGATGCCAACAATACACGTCTCTACATTGAAAAAAATTTCCCACAGTTTCCGCAAAGCAAAGTGCTCTAATACCACTTGTAAGGTACTAGATATATTATAATAAAAAGAAACATAAATATTGTAGCGAATACTTTGTGGAACAACAAATATATAGAGAATCACAACATCAAAAATGATACCTTTATTGATAGAAATCCAAGTTCACGTTTTCTGTTTGAGGGGGCAACCTCTAGCAGAGCATAGCTCTATTACAATGATTTCTCAAGACAAGACTTTCTCATACCTTCTACTCCTAATTATACTAATCATATCTTTTAAAGAACATTCTAGATGAATATCTTTCTAGAAGTGAAAGCTTCTATTAAGTCTTCTTACATTAGACTTGTTCACATTATTAAATAGGCCTATTAACCAAATGCCGACCTTTATTACATGGAAACTATATTATTCTACCTATGTTGGGGGTTAGGGAGGTTAGGTCCCTAACATGACCAAATAGATTATCGACTCCAAAAACCCAAGCTAGTGCTTCATTCCACACTACACTCCAAAATACACAGACCCTTCCAACATTTCATGAGGGATTGGACGAAGATCAAAGTCCATCCAAACTGTCAAGGCACTACCCATCTCAAGCACCACACAAGTATACCCAGATCGGGTCATACACACCAGTGTGTGCAATAGCAAGTTCTAATAATAGAAACATGAGAATTCACACAGTTTTACAATTGTCAAGCTCCCAATGAAACTAGGTTCCGCACTATTTTTATATGGATTGTAGACACCACCCAAGGATGGAATTTGGTGGGAAAATTGCCCATCATGAGGTGATTTCCCCATCAAATATGGTTAAGAATTCTTCATGACTATCAACATACTTCGTTTAAATTGCGAAAACATGTGGTGAAGTTGTCAACACTAACAAATTTGATGGGTTGTTTCATTTTGAAATTCCAACCCTGACACCACCTCCAAGAGTGGGAACTACTCTTGATCCAAGAGATGGATACCAGACTATTCTGACAACACCACCTCTAATCAATATGCTCAGGTTTGGAAGCCCTAAATTTCTTAATAAAATCATTGTTCCAATAGTTTTACATCATTGTGCTTAATTGTGCACCAAACAACAATGAGCACTCTTTGCTTGGGTTGATAATATCATCACATTGCTAAGATTTAATGTCCTTTCCACACTAACATGGAGTCTTAACAATACCCTCTACTAGCATGGGTAGGGTATGCACACACTAGTTCTTTGGGAACACTATTCTGCTTTTCAACACATGAGCGAGAACATAGTTCACACACTGGTTCTTTTGGAAACATTATTTTACTTCTCAACACACAAGAAAGCACATAGTTCATAGACCCCACTTGGCCTTGCAAATCACACAGATCTCCAAACAACATCAACTATCAGATAGAGGCCACTATCCAACCATGTCAATACCCACATCTCAACATCCATAATCTATCATTGCAAACTAACTCCATTTGCAAATTGATCCCAACATGACCCATAAGCTCGTGGAAAATAGAAACACATTCTGCATGTTGCCATCTCCATGGTTATTCCATAGCCATTTGGGACCACAAAACCCTAGAAACCATCCTTAGAAACCTAGCCTCCAACCATAATAGACACTAGAAGCTCCACCTCCCATATCAATGGCAACCTTGCCCTAACACTTTGATTTGCAGTGTCATGGGACGTCTCTTGGGACTCACCACGTAGCACTCTTACTAACAGATTTGACATCAACTCAAAACACCCATGCCACTCTTGCGAGAGAGTCCAAAGACGTATTGTGCTCTGATACCACATGTAAAAACAAGAACAATCATAGAAGCAAAACAAACAAGCACATATGAATACCAGTAATTTACCCAGATGGAAACCCTTTACGAGGAAAACCAACACCTAAATAGATATCTATTATTTCCTTGGTTAATCTAGCCAAACACATGCCTATTAAGAAATTTTGCAATGGCGTATGCCAAGCCTTTAACTAGGCTTCATCACACCAATACCACGG
>ML788331.1:550290-575028 GCA_009831015.1 Picea engelmannii | reverse complement strand
TTTTTTTTTTTCATGTTCACAGTGACTGCGTGTGAGTATTCTGATAGTGGGTACTAAATTTGATAGGCGATCCGCCATATGCATTAACCACATATAACAATAAACAAATCATTAAATAAAACCACCACCTTTGTGATTGGAACTTTGTACTTGTAGTGTTCGTCAATTTAAAAACCCTCCAAAGTCTATTTTTTTATTTTGACTAGCTAGAAAAACAGGGCTGGTTGGAAATGGGGCGATTTGAGTACCCAATAGTCAACATCATTATAGTTTGGGATAAATAGCACTCAAACGACCTCATTTTTCTCGTTAAATTTGACCCTAAATCCAATTAGAACTATGGTGGAAGTTATAGTTCTATCTTTGTGATGGGAACTTTACCCTTGGGGGTTTTGACCAATTTTAAGACAACCCAAAGCATCAGTTTTTGGAAAAAACGATTAAAACACGTGGAACTTTAACTGGCCAAAAAAGCAGAGCTCGTTAGAAATGCGACAATTTGAGTGCCCCATAATGGTGGATAAACAACACTCAAACCACCTTGTTTTTCCAGTTAAATTTAGCCATAAATCTAGTTGGAACTATGTCAGAAGTCAGAGTTCTACCTATGTGATAGGAACTTTGCCCCCAGGGGCTTTGGCCAATTTTAAGACGACCTAGATGGTTGATTTAAAAAAAAAAACTAGAACGGGTGGAACTTTGAATTGCTGAGAAAATTGGGCTCATTAGAAATGGGGCAATTTGAGTGCCCAATAGTTGACGCCATAAACAATGCTCAGACCACCCCATTTTTCTGGTTAAATTTGGCCCTAAATCTGATTGGAAACATGTTGGAATTCAAAGTTCCACCTATGTGATAGGAACTTTACCCCTGGGGGATTTGGCTAATTTTAAGACAACCCAAATCATCGGCTTTTCGAAAAAATGAATAAAACGTGTGTAACTTTGATTTGCCAGAAAAAACTAGGGCTCGCCAAAAATGGGGCAATTTGACTACCCAATAATCGACACTAGTGTAGCGTGGGATAAACAACACTCAAACCACCACATTTTTCTAGTTAAATTTGGACCTAAATTTGGTTGGAACTATGCCAAAAGTCAGAGCTCCACCTATGTGATGGGAACTTTGTCCTTGGGGGTTTTGGCTATTTTAAGATGACCCAAATCGTTGGTTTTTCGAAAAAATAATCAGAACACATGGAGTTTTGACTTGCTAGAAAAACAAGGCTTGTCGAAAATGGGGCGATTTGAGTGCCTAGTAGTCAATGTCAATATAGTGTGGGATAAGCAACACTCAAATTGCTCATTTTTTCTAGTTAAATTTGGCCCTAAATCCGATTGGAACTATACTAAAAGTCAAAGATCCACATGTGTGGTCGAAACTATGACATTGAGCGTTTTGGCCAATTTTAAGACGACCCAGATCATCGGTTTTTTTTAAAAACGATAAGAATGCATGAAACTTTGACTTGTTCGAAAAACAAGGCTCTCTAGAAATGGGGCAATTTGAGTGCCCAGTAGTCGATGCCAGTATAGTGTAGGATAAACAACACTCAAACTACCCCATTTTTCTTGTTAAATTTGGCCCTAAATTCGATTGGAGCTATGCTGGAAGTAAGAATTCCACTTATGTGATGGGAGCTTTGTCCCTAAGGGTTTTGGCCAATTTTAAGATGACCTAGATCATCGCTTTTTTGAAAAAGCGATCAAAATTTGTGGAACTTTGACTTGCCGAAAAAACGAGGCAATGTGAGTGCTTGGTAGTCAACGCTGGTATAGCATGGGATAAACATCACTCATACTGCCACATTTTTCTGATTAAACTTGGTGCTAAATCCGACTGGAACTATGCTGGAAGTCAAAGTTCCACATATGTGATGGGAACTTTGTCCCTGAGGGTTTTGGTCAATTTTAAGATGACTTAGATCGCTAGTTTTTCAAAAAAACAATTAAAATGCATGGAACTTTGACTTGCCAGAAAAATAGGGCTCGCCGAAAATGGGGTGATTTTAGTGCTCGGTAGTTGACGCTAGTATAGTGTGGGATAAATAGCACTCAAATTGCCCCGCTTTCCTGATTAAATTTAATTCTAAATCCAATTGGAACTATGCCAAAAGTCAAAGTTCCACCTATGTGATGGGAATGTTTCACATGGGGTTTTTGGCCAATTTTAAGACGACTTGGATCATCGGTTTTTCAAAAAACTTATTAGAACATGTGGAACCTTTACTTTCCAGAAAAACAAGGCTTGCTAAAATGGAGCGATTTGAGTGCTTGGTAGTCGAGACATTGTTTGTCATATCATTTCATATTTGCATTGCTAAGTTTATGTATAGAGATATAATTGTGTATATATTACACTAAGTTGCAATAAATGTTGTGCAACATTGCAATTCGATGAGTAATGTTTTGTTGTGATTTTATTGGAGATGTATTTATTTTCCTTTGGAAATATTGCAATAGATTTCATGAAGATGGGTCTCATGATTAGAATGAACATCTTGACAAGAATTCAAAACTACGTATAATTATGAGAACAACTTTGATGACAAGCTTTATGCGTTTTGTAGTAGTATATGCACCACCCTTTTTAGGGATATAGATAGGGCCACCTTGAAAATGGGTTCAACAATTTGAACAAATATCTCAACAAAGAGATTGTGTAGAATTTTTCTCAAGGATAGGAATAGGGCCATCTTGAATATGTACCATTCTTTTTAGGGACACATATAGGGCCACCTTGAAAAATGGGTTCAATTATTTGAACAAACATCTCAACGAGGACATTGCGTAGAATTTTTCCTAAGGATAGGAATAGGGTTACATTGAAAATGTGTTCCATTTAGTGTTAGAATTTTTCTTTTGCATACAATCTTTGTTTGGAGTGCACAGTTGCTTGTTGGAAATATGGCCAAAAACATCATCTAAGGTCTCAAAATGGCCCCAGAAGTTTAGGACTTGAAAAACTGTGGATAAACAGACTGTCAATATGCAGAACCACGTTGAGTCTGTTAGTGGAAGAGGTGGGTGGCCACTGATGTCCACTTGGATCAGTTCTATCCCCTTATGAAGCAATCGTCCCCACTGCGTCAAGTTCTTGCATTAGATGGGGAAACTTTTGCTAAATTTGATTCATGGTGAGCCACTTGCCTTGGTGAAGAAGTTGTCCTACTTCGACAACTCGATAGAGTTGTATGTTCTACTAGCGGGTCCCCTCATCTTAGTGTCCATGATCCGATACACTGTAGCCTACTCAGTGTAGTTAGGATTGAGTTCTATAGGGGCCAAATGCTCAACCACCTCCAAAGTGTCCAATATGGGTGGAAAATATGGTTGAAGCAGATCTACATTAATACTAGGTGTAAGCCAAGGAAAGGGGGAATACTCAATTCAATAGTATTCTCACCCACATCCTTCGTGATGGTGTAAGGCCCATATCATAGTGATATGAGCTTCCTATGGGGGCCTATGAGGTTCTCTTTTTGCAAATGTGACCATAGATTATGACCAACCTAAAACTTTTGTGGAACCCAATTTTGATCATGTCATTGCTTGTACTTGGAATTTGATTTCTACAAGATATCATGAACCAATTGTTGGATGTGCTGGATCCATTCAACAAATTTGGCTGATCTATCTTCCTTAGTGTAAGCATGGGGGGAATCTTCCTGTGAAGATGCAATGGGCAGAGCTACATCAATGGGGGGAAATGGCTGGAACCCCAAGCACACATGGAAAGGGTTGTGGCCAATAGAGCTATGGAGGGATGGGTTGTAGTGATGTTTAACATATGGAAATCTCTCATCCCATACAGATGGATGTTTGGAGTTGTAGATGCATAGGATATGCACAATCATCTTATTGACCACTTATGTTTGTCCATTATTTTGGGGGTGGAAGGCAACCGATTTGGTGAACTTGGTGTCCATTAGAGACTGCAAGATGGACCAAAAGGTATTGAGGAACCTATTATCCCTATCTAAAATAATGGTACATGGTATCTCAAAATGAACCCAAACACACACAAATAAGATCTTAGCAGTGGCTTTAACTGTGGCACTCTTCTTACACGGCACCAAAATGGTCATCTTAGAGAATTGATCAACAACCACAAAGACACAATCGTTATTGTGCTTGGTGAAGGGAAAACCTAACTTGTAATCCATGGATACTGAATCCCAGGGCTTGTATGGGGTAGGTAGAGGAGTGTACAACCCCTGCTTCTTAATGGCGGGTTTAGAAATGGCACAAGAAATGCACAATCTGATATACCTACTAATATTCTATTGGAGTTTTGGCTAGTAGAATTACTTCTGAAGTATTGCTATTGTCTTCTCCATATTGAAGTTCCTTGCCACTTGACTGAATGTGCCTCCCAAATTATCTTTGCACACTCGCTTGAAGGAACAAAAAGATGGCCCAAATAGCAAAAAATTACATCTTGGAGGTGAAAGTATTGAACTTGTTTATTTACGCCTAGTGTCTGATATGTAGTAGCAAAGGTAGGGTCATTGTTAGACAATTGGGGGCAACCAAAGGTCTTTTTTCCCACAAGAGTTAAGAACTCTGGTTAGTATCACAACCGAGGGCCAACTGAGGTAGTCTACAACATGGTTTGTGCTTCCCTTCTTGTACTTAATGTTCAAGTGAAATTGTCAGAAGTACGTGGACCACTTTTAATGGTGGTCACTCTATAATTTTACTTATGTCTGCATGAATTATAGAGGCTTGTAATCAATATGGATGATTGTTTCCTTTACTAGAATATAATGCTTCCACTATCGACATGCCTACACAATGAAGTACATCTCCTTGTCATAGGTGGGATACCTGTGAACAATATCAAAGAGTTAGAACTACACCGATAGCATAGTCAAAGGAATCTATCTCAATATCTAATGGTTGTTGTAGGTCTAGTAGAGTAATGACTGGTTCTTAGTAGAGGCGATGTTTTAGATCCTCAACACTTTATGTTGTGACTCAAACTAGGAAAACTTGGCTTTAGATCTACCCTTTTTCACTTGGCTTAAGGGATAAGAGAATGAGAGAACCCCAACACAAACCTATGATAGAAGCTGGTAAGGCCCAAGAAGATGTCGAACTTTGTTAGAGTCATTAGGGTTGGCCAATTGTGAATGAATTGGATATTGGTTGGGTCCACATGCACCCCATTTTCATCCATGATATATCCTAGATACCTAATTCTTTGCATGCCAAATGAGTATTTCTCCAAATTTGCATATAACTTGTGTTGTTGCAGAGTGATCAGGATCTGTTGAATGTGTTGCAAATGTTATGCTCAATTTCTATTGAAGATGAGGATGTCATCCAAATATACGACCACAAAATAGTTTGTGAGTAGCCAAAAGATGTCATCCATCATCCTCATGAATGTTGTCGAGGAGTTATTCAAGAAAAAAGGCGTGAACAACCACTCAAAAAGGCCTTATTTAGACTTGAAGGTGGTCTTTGATACATCAATTTGTTCAATCAGGACCCGATGGTAGCCTAACTTCATATCAATCTTATTAAAGAACTTAGAACCCTTAAGTTGATCAAGAAGATCGTTAATCTGGGGGATCAAGTACTCGTTCTTAAATGTGATTTTGATTAGGGATCTGTAATCAATACAAAGTCGCCATGTCCTGTCCTTATTTTGCATCCAATACAGTTGGGTTCCCACAAGGTGAGGAGCTTGGTCAAATGTGGCCTTTTTGGATGAGCTCATGGATTTGACATTTTATTTCTTCATTCCCCAGAAGAGAGAGTGTTTGTATATTGGGCCATTAGGTAAACGAGCACTAGGCATAAAGTCAATTGAATGTTTGAATTGGCAGTGTAGAGGTACCCTAGTAGGTGAAGTAAAGATATCCCTCTATTCCTCTATGATCTTGTACACCTTCTTTTACTATTTAGAGAGGCCTTGTGCTGAGGAAATGATGGTCTCAGTGACCTTCTGCTCACCTTCCGACTGAACCATGAAGATGACACAATTTTCTATCTGAGATATTACCTTTCAACACTACTTTTTGGACACTAAGGAGACTGTAGTATTTGGGAGTACCTCTAGCACCCTATAGAGTTAGCCTCCAAAAGTAACAATGACAATATGAGGTGTGGACTCATAAACAACATGGTGTTTCCACATATAGGGTTGTCCTAAAAGAACATCACAAACTTCAAGTAGGGTAACATCACACAATACCTCATCTTTGAAGGGCTTGATGTCGTAGGAAAGACAACATTGCTAGTTGACACAAAGGTATCATCCCTGTCTCAATCGACTGATGGTCTATAGTTGAGGGTGTGGTGTTGTCGACAACTTCAATCTCTTGATGACCTTGATCAAGATCAAGTTCTTTTGGTTAATGTTGTCAACAATGAAATGTAGTGGAGTCCACTTCACCCACATTTATGAATGGAAGAGGCACTTTATCTCCTCAAGCTCCTCTGACTCTTTTGGTTGGATATTTCTAGTTACAATGGTAGCATAGGGTTCTGCATCAATGATCCTCTTTCCCTTATCCTGCTCTAAATCATAGTTTGAGCTAGAGTACGAGTCTCTTTCTTTCGGCCAACAATGATTGTTTCAAGAAACATTCACCAGTGTTGTGCTAAGGGATGAATTCAAAAATAATAGTAACACAATGAAACCAAAAATCTATTAATGCATGAAATAGAAAAAGTTGTAAAATGTATAGCAATACAAACTAGCTAGAGTGGTGGTAGCTTATCTTTGAAGAGAGAGGTGTTGGCTACGCTCATTCACAAGAAGACATTACAAGAGACCAAAAATGTAATTTAACATGCATTACTAAACCCTAAGAGGAAATAAACCTAAAGGTAAAAAACCCTAACTCTAGGAGATGAAGTGCCAAAAGGATTTGTAGGCCCAAAGGTGGCTAGTTGATACATCAACTTCCCCAGGGCACAACTTTTGCATACAATCTTTGTTTGGGGCTCACAATAGCTTGTTGGAAAGATCTAATTGATAATTACAACTATTGGCAATCCTATGAAATCCATGACCACCCCAAGCCCTCAAATGGCCAAAAACCATCATTTAAGGCCTCAAAATGCCCCAGGAAGTTTAGGACCTAAAAAACTATAGATAAAAAAATGGTCAAGATGGAGAACCATGCTGAGCTAGTGGAAGAGGTGGATGGCCACTGATGTCCACCTAGATCATTATGGAATACAAATAATCACTTTCTACCATTATAATAATATGTTTATAAATGATAACTTTTGGAGGCTCTGCAACAAGAAGCTAACCCTAGCGCGTCGTTTCTCCTGCGGCCCGTGTTCAACTGATGCGTGCTCTGACGCTAGAACACTGACTACCCAATACTCTGTGAGGCAGGCTTTCGGACCACAAGACCCCTTCTCAGTCCGTAATGAACTCCGCTGAGGGGGGGAAACCCCCCTCGTACTGCGATATGGCCGCCAGCGACAAATCAGGCTCCCGTGCTAAAAGGCCGGCCTTTGAACCACCGGAGCATTTGAGGGAGCAGCTCTTTACCCAGGAGCAAAGCAGTAACAAGGAAATGGAACTTGACCCCAGTACATCACACCAACAAGCGTCCAAAAACTGGCTGCCAGGTAAGTGTATCCCCCAACTGGAAAAACCTCCTTTGTATCATATTAAATCGACTAGGGTGGGGGAACACACCCAGTTTATGATGGAACACGCCTTGATAGGCAAATTCCTGGGCCTCTGGCCGACTGAGAGAGATCTCACTCGATGGATTAAGGAATGGTGGAACCCCAATGGAGACTACGAAGTCCAGCTCAACTCCAAGGGCTTTTTCACAATCATTCTATATAACATCGAAGACAAAGACAAAATATTTGATAACAGACCATATTTCTACAACTCAGCGGGTTTATTCCTCAGATTCTGGACCGATAGATTCAGTCCCGAACAAGAAGACTTCACAAGAGCTCCGGTCTGGATTAGGTTGTACTCCTTGCCACAAGAATTCTGGTTGGAAGAAATACTCATGGGCATAGGAAACACGGTGGGGAAGTACGTCAAAACTTCAGAAGCCACAAGATTAAGAAAGTACACTTCATATGCCCGCATCTGCATCTACATGGACATATCGAAAGCTCTGTCGGGATCCATCACACTGGAATACCAGGATGGTGACTAGAGCCAAACAATTGACTATGAACACATACCCTTCCGCTGCCGGAAGTGCCACGAGCACAGTCACCTGTTTAGAGATTGTCCCTTGAACGCCTCAGTACCCAAACCTTCTGAAGCTAAGCAGAAAGACGGATTCACCAATGCTACAGGCAGGCGAAAGACTCCCTCAAAAAAGCAGAACCAGAAATCGGCTCCAAAGGTACCATCTAAGAACTCTTTTGATGCCCTGAGCCAGCAACCGACAGAGACGGAAGCACAGAACCCCCCCCAAGCACCAGCTCAAGAGAAAGGAAAAAGCCCTGAAGAGCCACACACCTCTCATACAAAGGGCACAACCCAGTCTCCACATTCTGGCAGGGAGGAAGACACCATTATGATCATGGATGAAACAGATCTGGCAGAGATCGACTTAGAAAAACTAGAAGAAGCACTTAATCAAAAAGACCTACAGCACTTACCAGTAGAACATCTAAGGAAAGTGCACAAAGTGTTTACCAACACATCTGCGGGCTCCACAGCTAGGCTGGGTATTTTGCCAGACCCCATTCACGAGCCCAAAAAACACACTAAGGAAAAAAAAAAAGGCGCGGCCACAAACCAGCCCAACAACTCATCAAGGAAGCAGGGCACCTGATGATCAACTCTGGTCAAATACAGAGGCTCTCAGAGGGATACCTCCACCCCCCTCCACCATCCTCATGATGAAGATAATCTCTTGGAACATTAGAGGTCTTAAGGGAAGGTCCAAGCAACGGATCCTCCGAGAATGTATTAAATCAGAGAATCCAGATATCCTATTATTGCAAGAAACCAAATGTGCAGGTAGGGAGGCAGAAGAAATTTTTCGAAACAGTTGGAGAAATGGGGAGTTCCTCTTCCAGGACTCAGTGGGTGCTTCGGGGGGTTTGGCTATTCTATGGAACCCGCTTACGGTCACTCTGCTTCATCCCTTCTCCACCAGAGATACCTTAACAGTTCTCTTCAAAGACATGGCCTCTTCAAAGGAAGGAGTAATAACAAATGTCTATGGACCGCAGTCCATTCAAGACAAGGAAAGATTCATACAATCCCTTCATTACATACAAACACTTTTACAATCACCGAACTGGATAATTGGAGGGGACTTCAATATGATCCTAACGTTGGAAGAAAAAACAAGCGGATCAAAACGGCTGGAGCAGGACAGCGGAATGTTCATTACCCTAATAGAACAACTAAACATGGTCGACATAGAAACTAGGAATGGAATCTTTACTTGGTCCAATAAGAGAACAGGGCACCATCATGTAGCTTGTATACTGGACCGCTTTTTAACAACTGAGGCCCTACTTGAAAGTGAACCGGCAGTGGAAGCAAACATTATGCCTAAAACAGGGTCGGACCACTGGCCCATAGTCTTCTGCATGGACCCAGGATTCCCCCCTAGGCCCAAACCATTCCGTTTTGAAAAGTTCTGGCTCTCCCACCCAGACTTTCATCAGCTAGCGCACACCTGGTGGGCCCAGGATGAAATAGAGCATGGCACTCACATGTACAAGTTTCAACAGTGCCTCAAAAACTTTAAACTGCACCTAAAGCAATGGAACAAATCCGCCTTTGGAGACATTCTCCTCAGAAAAAAGGAAATTGAATGTCAACTTGAAGATCTCCAGTGAAATTTCATAGAAGGATCTCGTCCACAAGACTTGGCGCTGGAAGAGGATCGATTAAAGAAGGACCTAGAGACCTGCAGAGAGCAAGAAGAAATTCTATGGAGGCAAAAATCCAGAATACAATGGCTTAAGGAGGGGGAACACAACACAAAATTCTTTCACAGGGCGATGACACACCGAAGATACATTAATCGCATCTCCCATCTGGAGGACGAGCAAGGGGTCCCAATTAGAGAACATGACCAAATAGCGGGGAGGCTCAACTCCTTCTACCAAGATCTCCTCACAGAGGGCAATGTAAACAGGATGGAGGCTATTCAAAAAGTTACCCAGCACATACCTCGGCTGATTACTTTGGAGCAGAACACTGCATTGATGAGGCCTATTACTCAGACGGAGGTAGATTTGGCTGTTAAGGACATGCCCCCTGGAAAAGCTCCAGGTCCTGACGGCTTTACCACGAACTTCTTCCACCATTGCTGGGACATGATCAAGGAAGACGTTTGGCTGGCAGTAGAAGAATCCAGATCATCTGGGCAAGTTCTTTCTGCCTTAAATGCAACCTTCATCACTCTTATCCCCAAGGAGGAAAGGGCAACCCACCCGAAGCAGTTTCGACCAATCTCCCTATGTAATGTCATCTACAAAATACTTACAAAGATCATCGCCAATCGCCTTAAACCGCTCCTGCCTTTCATCATCTCTAATGAGCAGACTAGATATGTGGAAGGGAGACAGATTATGGACAGTTTCATTCTTGCCAATGAGGTTATCCACTCCTTAAAGACGAGCAAAACACCAGGTATGCTCATTAAACTCGATCTCTCAAAAGCTTTTGACAGGTTAAGCTGGCAATATTTGAGGTCAGTTCTGGAAGCCTTTGGCTTCTCGACTCAATGGGTTGATTGGATTCTCAAGCTCACCTCCTCTTCCTTTTTCTCAATCCTTGTTAAAGGCTCGCCCTCCCAACCTTTTCGTCCTTCCAAAGGCATCAGGCAAGGCGACCCTCTCTCCCCTTTCCTTTTTGTTATTATGGCGGAAGGCCTGGGTCGTTATCTAAAAGCGGCGGTTCTTGATGGCACGCTTGTTGGGCTGCCAATCCATAATCTTAATCCGGCACCCTCGCACAGCCAGTTTGTTGATGATACTCTTCTTATGAGCACTCCCACGGTAAGAGAGGCCACCAAGCTCAATTCTATCCTCTCTGACTTCTCATATGCGTCTGGCATGCTGCTCAATCTGGACAAATCCAAACTCTACTTTTTCAACACGCCTGCCTCAGTTCAGACCCATCTGTCTAGGCTCCTAGGTATCGCCAGAAGCTCCCTCCCTTCCACTTACTTAGGTATCCCCCTAACAGGTGAGTCGGCAAGATCTATCTCTTGGGACAGCCTGCTCTCATCCATAGCTAATAGATTGAACAACTGGACCTTCAGACCCTTGAACATTGCGGCTAGAGTGGTTTTTCTCAAATTAGTCCTGCAAGCACTTCCAACTTACCTCTTTACTGCTCTAGTTGCGCCCATCTCAGTCATCAAATCCATCAGAAGTCTCCAGCGTAACTTCCTATGGAAGGGACACCTCAACAATAAGAAATGGGCACTTGTTGGTTGGGATAAAGTATGCAAACCAAAAAAATATGGAGGCCTGGGGCTTCGAGACCCAGGGAAAATGAACCAGGTCATGGGCGCAAAGATGTGGTGGAGGTGGCTGCAACATCCCCATGAACTYTGGGCGCAGCTCTGGAAGCAAAAGTATGCACCAARTGYGCAACATGACCAACTAATTCGACTYAATGAACAGAGGCAAGGATCCAATATTTGSAATACCGCCTGGMGAAATYGATCCCTAATTCAGCAGCATGCCTTCTGGGAAATAAGAAATGGTGAAAGCGCARGATTTTGGCAGGACTCTTGGCAACAAMTACCCCCTCTTGCTGAAGTGGAAAGCCTCCAACCTCTCAAGCTCAAACTRCARCAGCGAGGCCTCGAAAGGKTCAAGGACTTTTGGMTCCCRAATCAAGCTCGGCTGGACTGGAGACAATGGAAAMTCAGYAAAACAGAGCTYCAGATYWCGGAGGATTTTGACCTGCYACCGTGGCAGGAATGCTTGTCACACAGGAAGATTCCACTTAAAGAAGGTGCGGATTTAATYCGCTGGGGGCACTCCACCTCAGGYACTTTCTCGGTCAAMGAAGCTTATCACCTTMTTTTGAATCTCCCAATYCAAGCACCTGAGCCAATYTGKARMAGGGTCTGGCAACCTTTTTTATGGCCCAAGGTTTCCCTTTTCCTCTGKCTCACRGCCCAAAACCGCATCCTCACTTGGGACAACCTCCTTAAGAGGGGTTTCACGGGCCCCTCCAGATGCCCACTTTGCCATCAAAATGAGGAAACTATGGAACACCTCCTCAACCTGTGCCATTACAGTCAGCAGGTATGGGATTGGGGAGCTACAGCTATGCGACGTTCCCAGCGGAATCGTGGCAGCATACGGGACACCCTGGTCAACTGGGAATCATTCTCCTTCCACAAGCCAATACTCCAATGCATATGGCAGCTGCTACCGGGCTTCATGCTTTGGGCGATTTGGAAAGAAAGAAACCAAAGGATTTTCAACTCCAAACCGTCCCTCTCTTCCAGCACCTGGGAAAGAATAAAGCGGTTCATCTGTGAAACTATTCTCAGCAAGGTTTGGACTCAAGAAGACTTTCAATGCAAGATTGAGGAGGAGCCTATTCTTGAGGGCTGGAACCTCCGCCATTGCATGCAAATTCAGAGCAAGGCCATTAGGAATAGGGATAGAAGTCCCTCGGTTTGATCCCCCCCCCCCCTCTGGCTTCATCAAGCTCAACTTCGACGGAGCCTCTAGGGGGAACCCTGGGCCAGCAGGCTATGGAGCCATCCTACGAAACCATGTAGGCCAAATTATCCACCTGGTTGCGGGTTTTCTGGGTGAAAATACGAATAATGTGGCTGAGCTCACAAGCCTCTTAAGAGGCCTCCAGATCGCGATCCAACACCAGTATCACAGGCTGATCATTGAAGGCGACTCTCAAGTAATAATTCAACTCATTTCGAAAATCCTTAATGGCAAGCCACCCGAGCGGATTTCCCCTAGCTGGAGACTCTCCGGGCTTCTGGAGGACTTTGGTGAGTTCATCCACCCCAACTTGACTCTCATCCCCTCTCATATAAAGCGAGACGCCAATAAGGTTGCGGACTACCTGGCCAACTCAGGAATTGACTCAAAGGCAGAACTCATCCTCTGGCAGGCCAACATTTCTGAAGAGACTACCCTCTCCTTGCAATGCAAAAACCTTGCTAGCAGAGACTTCCCAGACCCGGATGGGGTGACACGACACTCCGAGTTGGTGACACTTGGACACACACTCAGAGCAGATTTAATAGCAGGTTTAACTGCAGATGGCAGCCACCCACGCATTAGCATTAACAATGGGGGCCGACCATCGCAGGGATCATACGAATGTGAAGTTCCCTCGCGCGACCATTTACTCCTCTCGCGAGTTCAGTCCGGTCATGGATTCGGAAGGACAGATTTTTATGGAGCCTAGTTATGAATTTGCTATGACATTTTCTCGGCCGTTCACCATTTCCTCCACGCGTTTTGGTGAGGCATTCCAGAGCTCCTTATTCTTGGGGAAAACTCGTCTGAGACGATTTGTTCAGGATTTGCACTGGCTATTGTTCTTGTTTGGGACCTCTAGTCTTGCGTTGCTTTCTCTTGTTCCCTGCACTTACCACCTGGTTTCAATGGTTCGTGAGCGTGCCAAGTCTCGTCGGGGCTAGGCCTGGGAAGCTCACAGGGCACAACATCGCAGGAAGCAACAATTGGAGAAAGCTCTTTCTTTGGCGTCCTCAATTCTTCGCAAAAAAGCTCGTGCAGAGAGGCGAATGCTACTCGACATCATCGCCGAGCAGAAGGCTGGCTGCAGCAGGGAAGGTCTGATTTCTAGCTTGAGTAATGAAAGGGATGCCGAGCCTGAGGTTGCGCTGCCCACGTGCATAGTGGAGGAGGACCCGTCCATCGGTGACTTGCCATGCATCGAGGAGCCCCGAGCAATGGAGGACCCCGTTCACGCCTCGCACAGTGATGACGACATCCCAGGCTGTCTCATTGAAGAGATTCCTTGGCCGGGCGACCTGCCATCGCTTCAAGCTGAGAAGCCCACGGATAATGAGGTTAGCGCGGAGCAGAGGAAGGCTGCGGCTGATCTGGATGAGGAAATGGACTTGGGGACTGCTCCCCACAGTGACTCGGATGTTGGCATGCATGGTTTTCTTCTTAGCGACGAGCACCTGGCCTTGGTCTTCGAGTTACGCAGCCACCTGGCCGACATGGAACTCAGGACGCTCCTCATGAGCCAGCGTTTAGATATTCTCCTCGGCGCATTCTCCGGAGCTCCAGCTCAGCATAAGTGTCCCATGTGCACGCAGGAGTTTGCTATTCCAGCAAGGCACACCTAGCAGGCGAGGGAAGGTGATAGCGCTCCGGATGATTAGGTTTTACTGCTACCTGGCTTTGTTTAATGCTTTTCTGCTTTATGAACTCTTGGACCTTTAGCACCTGTCCTGGTTTCCTTCGGGCAGGACAGGGGCTTCTCAGTTATATGTATTATTTCTAAAACTGCTATCAGCCCCTCAGTTATACTGGTTTCCAATTACCGACAGTATTTTTTGGCGGTTTTTAGCCTTGACTCTGTATTTTTGTCTAAGTTTTGTGCTTATCTAATATAGAAGGTACTACTCTTTTTTATTTAAAAAAAAAAAAAAAATATGTTTATAAATGGTTATTTGAAGGTTGTGAATAGAAATAAAGGATTGTAAAATATAGATTGAATACTATTTTAATAACAACTAGCGCTAATAAGATTGTGGAGAAAAATTCAGATAAAGTTCCACATCTAAGACATTCAATAAGTCATTATGGGACAAGAGCACCTATCAAATTATTTCCATCTAATATGTCCCAAGGTTTTCTCCTCAAGATGGCTAATGAGGACATCCAATGGATTGGTCTTTCTCTGGTCTTGCAATTCAATTTTAGCAATGTAATGAGAAAATAATTTCCAGATGTTGAAATCATGTAGAAAGAATTATTTTCATGGTGAATTATTGTATTTAAATCATGAACACGCTTAGGGCCATCACTGATCTAGAAAAAGTAGAATGGTTGTGAGTAGTTTAGACAACCCATAATCATTATATTGCAGGTTGTTGCCATATGTACTATGCCAATAGATTATCTTCAAAGAACAGTCTAAGAACTTACTTGAGCATTATGCATGAAAATATGGATAAGTCAAAGACTTCTATACCAAGGTTTGGTAAGAAGGAGAATTCTATTAGTAGTGTCGTGAATATTTCCAATTATTTGACTGGTATGCTTACACATGGACACAAAATTGGGGGCTTTGGCCACTTCAATATTTCCTTTCTGCAGATGGGTTCAAATTTCACTATGACTTCACTGACTAAATGTCTAAAGGATATTGAGGAACCAATGGTGGATGAATATGGGGATTGTTTTTACAAAACAGGAACATTGAAGCACCAACTACATGAATATCTATTACAATATAAGTCTTATGAAAAATGTTTGATCTATAGGCATGGTAATATGAAAGCACATGAGATACATGTTGATAATATAAGATTTCACAAGTCAAATAGAAACTTTCCACCAATATTATTGTTGCAAATGGATTATTGTTTGGGTGATAACAAAAATTGTTGTGTTTTTATTTTTATCACTTTTAACATCAAGAAGGGTGTTTAACATTGTTGAAGTTGGATTCCTTCTCATGGGACACACACATGAAGACATATATAGTACTTATGGGAGGTTATCAACTAAATAAATGAGAAAAGACATATTTTCACTACCATAGATGATGGAGACTTATATGACACGTTAGATCACAAATCCTATGTCCCATATTGATTGATGAATTTTTTGAGTTCAAGAGCTTTGTGGAACCACATCTTTTGGATGGTAACTCCAAGATCATCAGTATCAAAGGATATCGGTTCTTCAAATTCCATCCCATTGATGACATGTTAGTAATGCAATATAAACCCTTGCTTTAGAATGAAAAGTGGTCACCTTTGATTAATATGTGGTGTTATTTTCCTTATGGCAGTGTAGACTTACCAATGGGATAGCCTTAATTACTAAATATATAGATAATGAGATATTCTGGTAGGGATGAAATAAAAAAGTGATTATACACATATATTTCATTTAGGAAGAAAGCGATTGATAAGGGAGGGGAACAATATTGGCATCCTAATATAATTTATTGGGAGACTATATATAAAGTTGTGGATACTACCTTTCAGAGCTTTGAGCACTCAACAACTAATGTATGACCATCCACAGTGCAAGAAAAAAGAAACAATACTCCTATAAAGTCCTCACATGAAGTTATGGAAGCATACTTGAGGAAAAATGTCCCCAAATTTGAGGATTTATATATTGGGCCTCTATGTAACAAGCATAGAGATCCATTCTCTTCAAAGAGTGATGTTGTAGAGAGACAAATGTTCATAATACAATCACTAGATCAAGATTGTGTGATATGGTTGGCTAGGGAAAAAAAGTGTTTATGAATATCCAATTACTACTATTGAGTCTTAAAAATTAGAGGTTCAATGGTGAAATCCAATTGTAACATCAAAGGTTAGCAAGAAATTATATAAAATTTATTTAAATGAAAAAGAGAATTGGGTTATTGGTTTGGAAGAAAATATGTCCATTGATGTTAATAGAATCATATGGGCATGGTTACCAAGAGTAGGATGGATAGGAGAGAACATAAGAATAACTAAGAAGGGCCTTGCATCCATTAAGGCACAACAAGAACATATGGAGCATAATGTTGAGAGTGGAAGTGATGTTGATGAATGTGACTTTATTTGAGTGATATTGCCTTAAATATTTATTAAAAAGTACAATTATGTATACATTGATTTGGTGTTGCTTGTTTTTATTTTATTGCATCTCTTAAATCTTTATTTATTTAGCAATGGGTGTCATGGTGATATTATGCATGTGAACAAAAATAATATGTTGAGAATTGTACATTAATCTTGGATTTAGATATTATATACACATCAAGAAAAAAATTCAAAATATTGAAATCTAAATACAAATTATAGAAATTAGATATTAAAACTTTTGGAATTGAAATTGACACTTTTGTATTTCAAAATTCACATTTTTAAAATAAATAATTGCACCTTTGGAATCGAAAAACACACTTTTCTTTGTTCAAAATTATTCAAAATTCTCACTTTTGGAATAAAAAATCACACTTTTAAAAATCAATATTGCCACTTTCAAAACCAAATTTTACACTTTAGAAAGCCTAATATTAATACTTTCAAAATCAAAATTCATAGTATTTTAGTCTAAATTATGCATAGTTAATCAAAATTTTATGAAATAGGGGTTATACTCCAAGAATACCAACACAAACTAGTGATTCCAAGAGAAAGCGAGAGATAAATTACAAGGAGACACACACACACACACACACACACACACACACACACACACAGAGAGAGAGAGAGAGAGAGAGAGAGAGAGAGAGAGAGAGAGAGAGAGCACAATCTTCTCTAGGTCATATCTCAACTCAACAATGAATAAAAGATGAATGTATATAATGATTAATGATCATCTTTAACTTATAACCCACAAGAGTAAACCCTAATCACAAGAGAAACCTCCAAACCAAGACATCCACTTTCCCTTCAACAACTTCTCCTAGAGTTTCCTCGTGAACTCATGAACCCTAGCGAATCACTTCAAGAATACAAGTTCAAAGATAAGAGTATAATAATGATGATTAATGAAATTAATATCTTCTTCGTCTATATTAATGGGAAGTAAGAGAAGCTAACAATACAATGTGGGCCCAAGCACTTACAAGCAACCTACAAGGAGCACATATAAGAAAACAAAAGTGAAGTGATCCATTCCAAAGTACACATGTAATGATCCAAGGTGATTTCATACACAATAAAAACTCCAAGATAATGTAGCTACAAAACGTATGTCCACATCTCTCCGTCACAACCCTCCACAAACTCCATTGATCCTCCTAAGGTATGTATTCCACTTTGTTAATTGCTTGTTACAAGAACATTGTCACAACCCAAGTGTAATATCCCTAATACAAACCCTAATTGTAAATGAAAATGTAAATGTACATTTAGGCTTGTGAGTCATTGGCACCAAGTGTTGGTTCAGTGTTGTGCACACCCGAAAGTGTAAATGTCCATTTATGCTGGTGATCCATTAGCACCAAGTTTTGGTTCAATTTTGCTTGCACCTGAGTAGTGTGCGAGGATTGTTTTCCAAAGAAAGAGCACACACATTCCATAGTGTTTTACATACTTTAGTAAGTGCACATGGATTGTGCATCAAGGGAAGGGTGTGCACATTCCATAGTGTTGCACACTCTTGGGTAAATGTGCGAGGATTACCTGGAAGTGCACATCATACTAATTTTTTTATATATATGTATGTTTGTATGTATTTGAGGCCGAAGAGCCTATGTGTGGTTATTGGGATGGTGAGTCGGGATGCAAAAGGGCCAGTGTGCCTATTCTTGTAAAATGTAATCACACTCAAATTATTAATAATATCACATCGATGCACACATTCCTCCCAGAGGAAAAGAGACAGGGGGCTAAACTCTACCAAAAAGGGAAAAGGGTGGACTTAAGTCCAAGGGAATATTTTATTAATATTTTTGAACAATATAATTATGGATATTTATTTATCCTAAGTTCTTGAGGGATGTGAACGAGTCACCAAGTGGCTAAAGATAATTCTGAAGGTGACAAGTAACCATTCATCACCATGAAAATATATGGTCGAACCTTAGTGTATTATGGGGTGAGAACTCATTCCTTTTGGGGGATTTCACTCATTTTTCAGGAGGGACAACCATTACAATTCCTGCAAGAAAAGCTTGGAAAAATGGGTTTTCAATATTGTAACTAGAGTATTTTTTGTCAAAGAGGTGGGTTATTAGGCATGTGAACATTCTCTCTAGGTGAGATATTTGTTGTCGAAGAGGTAGATTGTCAGGCTCGTGAGTATTCTCTCCAAGTGAGAGATTTGCTAGGAATTGTTTGCTAGTGCGCTGGGCATTAGTTATAGGGCTTTGAGACTTCTTATTTGGCCTATTGATGAAGCCCTGAAAGGGAAGTGGGGTAGCCAAGGGACTGTTGAACAGAAAAAAGGAACACTTCCTAGGGTGGGACAAACATGTGGGGAATGAGAGATTGTAGGCTAGTTGCAACAATGACACCTTGGATTGAAAAATTCAGTTGATTATCAAACCTTAGTATGGAATTATGAATCATTTTTCCCTGGTGGAGTTTAAGCCCCAGCTTGGGGGTGACCTATTGCTGAAAGTATATGAGAAACAAAGTCTATGGCTGGGAGGAACGCCTAAGCTCTACGCACAATTGGTGACTCTTTATAAAAGATAAGTGTTCTTATGTTCTTGTCTAATTACTATGTTCTTAATTATCTATGTTCAATATGGGTTTATTTCATGTATGATGTTGCATATGATCAATTGTCGTTATTCTGCATCATGTTGTATGCACATGATGCTTTTATTTAGTGTTTGTTGTCCCACATGCAAAGTATGACAGTTATTGAGTTTCCTATTAGTTAACTTTGTAATGATGGTCATGAATTTCCAAGGCAAGGCTAGAATTGTCATGCACATAGGGACATAATTTATACACACATGAGGATGGAAGCATTGTGTGCATGGGAAAGTAGTCCACGCGCATAAAGAGAACTGAATCTGCGTTTGACACCATAATGGTTGCATGTGCAATAGTAATCATGAGTTCAGAGTGGTTACACATGCAATAATACTTGTGTGCACTAAATGATTGTCTACGTAGTTGTATTATATGTTAATTTCATTGTTATATCTAGTGCCCAAAGAGGAAAAGTTTGTGTGGCGTGATCCAACATGAGATCATGTGCATTACCTTACATGTTTCTGTGCAGATCAAAGTTACAGTGTAGAATATGCACACTAGATTTTTGGAGTGGCATTGCTCAACAAAAGGGTGGGTATGTTACACTTTGGTATCAGAGTGCGGTACCCACCTAGGAGGTTGGGTACGTTACAATTTAGTACCAGAGTGCAGTACCCAACTAGGAGGTTGGGTACGTTCTAATTTGGTATAAGAGCTCCAATTTCAACACTAAGCCTGCATGGGCCGAGTATCTATTTAAGATCAATTTTGGACTGGTAAGTGGTTGAATTTGGAATTACAACGCGACCATGGTGCGCATAAAATAATAATGTGAAAGTGTGTGCACTAAATTTTGACATTGCGGGGTGTGACACTAGAAATGCGTAGAAAAACAATGGTGCACAAGTGTGCGCACTAAAATTTGGAGTTGTACGAAGCAAAATTTGTGGTGCATGAGTAATATTTATACGTGGTGTATATGTTGAATATGGACATTGCACATTGATACATGTTGAATACCAATGTGGCATGGGCTTCAAAAGAAGGAAAGCAAGAGTAAAAGGGTATTTGGGTGAATTCCAAATGACCATAATTTACTACACAAGACTCTAAATTGTGCAAGGAAGCAGACGATGGAAAAGTTTTGGACAAAGGAGTCCAATTATTCACTCTGAAAGTTTGAATTGGGACATTAAAATCATCGAAGAAATAAGAAGAAAGGATTATGACAACATTGTGCATATTTTTCATGAAGTTGTCACATGAATTCATCTAACAAATCTTATTTCCTGCACATTTTGTAGAATTAAAAACGATTAGAACAGATGAAATCAACATAAAGAGTCAAAAGCATGGAAGATAAGAAAAGAACTTATAGTCATGATGATGAATTTAGGGGTTTATATATCGATATGGGTATTGATGGTACATAATCCAATGAGAATAAAGAAGGCAAGGAGGAGTGCATAAAATTGGTATAAACCATAAAGGGATTGCAAAAAGATGTCTAAAGTTATAAGGTTGATAATGAAAGACTTATGAAAGCTAATGAGCAACAAGATGACTTCAATATCAAGTTGATGCAAAGCTTGGACAAAATGTAAAAATAAAATGGATAAGGAAACATAGTCAAGTAGTTCAAGAAGTCGCAGGTCTCTTGATGCGAGAAGAAAAACAAGAAGTGCTGATAGGAATCATCACCACTCACCAAAGCATTCATTTAGGAAAGTGCTTAGTAGCTCAAGTGCATCTCCTGTCAGAAAGCATAAGAGAAGGACTGGGTGGACAAGCTACATGGATAAATAAATAATCTCAAGCCTACTACGTTTGATGGTGAGCACAAAAAGGATGAAGATGCAGAGACCTAGTTGTTGGGCATGAGGATGTAATTCCAACTGCATAATTATTCTGCGCAGGAAAAAGGGAGAATTTCCATCTATCAGCTAAATGGAAAATCATCAATGTGGTGGGATCAGTTTGTGCAAGTGAAACACATTGATGAGAAGAAGGTTACTTGGAGGGAGTTTAAAAGGTATTTTCAAAAGAAATACTTAACCAAACAATATTATGACAAGAAAATGAAGTAGTTCTTTGAACTCAATATTGGGGGTATGACAATAGATGAGTATGAAAGAAGATTATTAGAGTTGTTGAAATCTATTGCATTCATCAAGGATGAGCAAGTTAAAATTCAAAGGTACCTGAGTGGGATGACATCATTTATGAGTGACAAGATACAATATGATGACCCCGATACATTGGAGGAAACCATAAGGTGAGATAAATGTCTCTATGATCAGTAAAGGGGAAGACCAAATTTACAAAAGGCTTGGGAAGACAAGAATAAAAGAAAGAACATAGGAAGAAGGAGACTAAGACACCATTTTTTAGAAATACTTCTCAAGAACAACCAACTCCCAAGGAGCCTAGAATGATTGAGACAATGGGGAAAATACCAAGACAACCATCTATTCAATATTGGGGTTGTGGGAGAGACCACATGTACAAAGATTTCCCCTAGAGAGGTGAAAAAGTGAGGACTGTTCACAATGCACAACAAGTTGCTACAGTTGAAGACATGGGAATAAATGTACCAATGATCTATGTAGCCAAAAGTTGAGTTTTAGTTTCACATGATTGAAGTGGAAGGTAAGATTAATTACCAACCCATTGCTATTTTAATTGATTTAGGAGCTAGTCATAGTTATATAGATCCTAATATGGTGGAAAGATTCCAATTGCCAAGAAGCAAGCTTGGAAAACCTTGGTTGGTACAATTAGCTACATGAGAAAAAAGGAAAATTAATGAGATGGTTAAGGAATGTCCAATGGATATGAATGGGATGAGCGCGAAAGATGATTTGAATATCATACCTTTGGGCTCTTATGATTGCCTCATTGGTATGTATTGGTTGGACCAACATCATGTCATTGTAGATTGTTACAATAAGACATTTACTTGCTTGGATGAGGAATGCAATTTAAGAATAGTTCAAGGAATTCCAAGAGTTGTAACTTTCAGAGAAGTTTCAACCTTGCAATTGAAGAAAAGATTTAGTAAATGATGCCAAGTATTTGAACCACACATGGAGGAGACACCTAAGGATAAAGTGTCAAATGTTGAAGACTACGCAGTACTAAAAGAATTTGAAGATGTATTTAAAGAAATATCGGGGTTTCCATCGAAAAGAGATTGATTTCTCTATAAATCTTATGCCTAGAGAAACACTTGTATCCAAGACTCCTTATAGGATGAGTACACTAGAGATGAAGGAATTACAGATGCAACATGAAGAGATTCTGAAGAAGGGGTATACACACCCAAGTATGTCTCCTTAAGGTGCCCCAATATTTTTAGTAAAGAAGAAGGATCGTACATTGAGGATTTGTATTGAATTTAGGAAGTTGAACAAAGTAACAATAAAGAACAAGTATCTTTTTCCAAGGATAGATGACCTCTTTGACCAACTAAGGGGCACACAAATATTTTCAAAGATTGATCTCAGATCTGGATATCACCAAGTGAGAATTAAAGAAGAAGACATCAACAAGACTTATTTTTAGAATGAGGTATGGCCATTATGATTTTACAGTAGTTCCATTTGTGTTATCAAATGCGCCAACTATCTTCATGTGTTTAATGAATGCTATTTTCATAGAATACTTAGATAAGTATGTCATTGTATTTTTGGATGACACACTTATTTACTCAAAGTCTGAAGAAGAACATGAGAAACACTTGATGATGGTGCTGCAAGTATTGAGATAACATCAGTTGTACGCGAAGTTGAGCAAGTGATCATTCTACCATAGACATATTAATTACTCGGGTCATATCATTTCAGAGGAAGGGATAGTTGTGTACCCAGAGAAGATAAAATCCATTGAAGGATGACCAACACCAAGAAATGTTGCAGAGGTGAGGTCCTTCATGGGACTTGTAGGGTACTACAACAGGTTTATTGAAGTCTTCTCAAAGATTTCACAACCAATTACATCTTTGCAAAAGAAAAGTGTGCAGTTTGAATGGACTCCAGATTGTGTAAGGAGTTTTCAACACTTGAAGAGTTTATTGACAAGTGCGCCAATTTTTTGAATTGTTGATCCTAATAAAGACTTCGTCATGTGCATGGATGTATGCAAGGAAGGGTTCGATGGAGTCCTTAGTTAGAATGGGCATGTGGTATACTACGAATCAAGGAAATTAAAAGAGCATGAAATACATTATGCTATTCATGATTTGGAATTGACAGCCATAGTGCATGCCTTGAAGATGTGGAGGAACTATCTCATGGGAAAAATATTCGAGTTGAGGACAGACCACAGTGGTCTGAAATATTTGTTTGGACAACCAAGCTTAATTGCCAGACAAAGAAGATGGATGGAATTCCTTAGCGAGTATGACTTTGATATCAATCATATCAAAGGTAAAGAGAACAAGGTGGTTGACACACTCAGCAGAAGGGTGTATGAGATGCATGCTACAACCATTAGCATGTACAAATCATATTTGTGTGACGAAATTGTAGAGGTTTCCAAATCATATCAATGCTATATGGACATAAAGGAAAATTTATAGCAAGATAAATTGCAACAAAAATTCTAAGGTGATGAGCTAAAAGAGGATGGAACCCTCATGTATAGGCACATAGTTTATGTGCCAATTGATTGGGAATTGAAAAAAATGTTATTTTCAAAGATGCATAAAGTTCCCTATGTTGGACACTCAAGATACCAAAAAATTATTGCAGCAATAAAAAACAATACTATTGGCCAGGCATGAGAAAGGAAGTTTTTGAATTTATTGTTAGATTCCTTGGATGTCAATAGGTCAAGGCTGAGCATAGACACCCAACTGGTTTGCTACAAAATTTGCTCATTCCTGAGTAGAAGTGGGAAGTTGTGACCATATATTTCATTACTAAGCTACCTAGGACTACTAAGCAACATGATTCTATTATGGTAAGTGGTGGACAATCTTACTAAAGTTGCCCATTTTATTCCAGTGAAGTCAACTCACAAGGAAACCAACATTGTTGATATATACATGAGAGATATTGTTGGGCTACATGGTGTACCTAAGACAATTGTGTCTTACAAAGATCCCAAGTCCATAACGAATTTTGGAAAGGGATATTCAAAGGATTTGGTACAAATATGAATTTTAGCACATCCTATCATTCAGGGTTAGATGGGAAAACAAAAAGGGTAAATCAAGTGATAGAAGATATACTCAGGATGTATGTGATGGATAAACTGACACAATGGGAAAAATATTTACCTTTGTTTGAGTTTTCTTATAACAATGGTTATTAAGTATCTCTAAAGATGAGCCCATTTGAGGAACTTTATGACAGAAAGTGCAACACACCAGTGAGTTGGGACAACCCAACAGACC
>ML788331.1:500623-550190 GCA_009831015.1 Picea engelmannii | reverse complement strand
GTACTTATGGGAGGTTATCAACTAAATAAATGAGAAAAGACATATTTTCACTACCATAGATGATGGAGACTTATATGACACGTTAGATCACAAATCCTATGTCCCATATTGATTGATGAATTTTTTGAGTTCAAGAGCTTTGTGGAACCACATCTTTTGGATGGTAACTCCAAGATCATCAGTATCAAAGGATATCGGTTCTTCAAATTCCATCCCATTGATGACATGTTAGTAATGCAATATAAACCCTTGCTTTAGAATGAAAAGTGGTCACCTTTGATTAATATGTGGTGTTATTTTCCTTATGGCAGTGTAGACTTACCAATGGGATAGCCTTAATTACTAAATATATAGATAATGAGATATTCTGGTAGGGATGAAATAAAAAAGTGATTATACACATATATTTCATTTAGGAAGAAAGCGATTGATAAGGGAGGGGAACAATATTGGCATCCTAATATAATTTATTGGGAGACTATATATAAAGTTGTGGATACTACCTTTCAGAGCTTTGAGCACTCAACAACTAATGTATGACCATCCACAGTGCAAGAAAAAAGAAACAATACTCCTATAAAGTCCTCACATGAAGTTATGGAAGCATACTTGAGGAAAAATGTCCCCAAATTTGAGGATTTATATATTGGGCCTCTATGTAACAAGCATAGAGATCCATTCTCTTCAAAGAGTGATGTTGTAGAGAGACAAATGTTCATAATACAATCACTAGATCAAGATTGTGTGATATGGTTGGCTAGGGAAAAAAAGTGTTTATGAATATCCAATTACTACTATTGAGTCTTAAAAATTAGAGGTTCAATGGTGAAATCCAATTGTAACATCAAAGGTTAGCAAGAAATTATATAAAATTTATTTAAATGAAAAAGAGAATTGGGTTATTGGTTTGGAAGAAAATATGTCCATTGATGTTAATAGAATCATATGGGCATGGTTACCAAGAGTAGGATGGATAGGAGAGAACATAAGAATAACTAAGAAGGGCCTTGCATCCATTAAGGCACAACAAGAACATATGGAGCATAATGTTGAGAGTGGAAGTGATGTTGATGAATGTGACTTTATTTGAGTGATATTGCCTTAAATATTTATTAAAAAGTACAATTATGTATACATTGATTTGGTGTTGCTTGTTTTTATTTTATTGCATCTCTTAAATCTTTATTTATTTAGCAATGGGTGTCATGGTGATATTATGCATGTGAACAAAAATAATATGTTGAGAATTGTACATTAATCTTGGATTTAGATATTATATACACATCAAGAAAAAAATTCAAAATATTGAAATCTAAATACAAATTATAGAAATTAGATATTAAAACTTTTGGAATTGAAATTGACACTTTTGTATTTCAAAATTCACATTTTTAAAATAAATAATTGCACCTTTGGAATCGAAAAACACACTTTTCTTTGTTCAAAATTATTCAAAATTCTCACTTTTGGAATAAAAAATCACACTTTTAAAAATCAATATTGCCACTTTCAAAACCAAATTTTACACTTTAGAAAGCCTAATATTAATACTTTCAAAATCAAAATTCATAGTATTTTAGTCTAAATTATGCATAGTTAATCAAAATTTTATGAAATAGGGGTTATACTCCAAGAATACCAACACAAACTAGTGATTCCAAGAGAAAGCGAGAGATAAATTACAAGGAGACACACACACACACACACACACACACACACACACACACACAGAGAGAGAGAGAGAGAGAGAGAGAGAGAGAGAGAGAGAGAGAGAGAGCACAATCTTCTCTAGGTCATATCTCAACTCAACAATGAATAAAAGATGAATGTATATAATGATTAATGATCATCTTTAACTTATAACCCACAAGAGTAAACCCTAATCACAAGAGAAACCTCCAAACCAAGACATCCACTTTCCCTTCAACAACTTCTCCTAGAGTTTCCTCGTGAACTCATGAACCCTAGCGAATCACTTCAAGAATACAAGTTCAAAGATAAGAGTATAATAATGATGATTAATGAAATTAATATCTTCTTCGTCTATATTAATGGGAAGTAAGAGAAGCTAACAATACAATGTGGGCCCAAGCACTTACAAGCAACCTACAAGGAGCACATATAAGAAAACAAAAGTGAAGTGATCCATTCCAAAGTACACATGTAATGATCCAAGGTGATTTCATACACAATAAAAACTCCAAGATAATGTAGCTACAAAACGTATGTCCACATCTCTCCGTCACAACCCTCCACAAACTCCATTGATCCTCCTAAGGTATGTATTCCACTTTGTTAATTGCTTGTTACAAGAACATTGTCACAACCCAAGTGTAATATCCCTAATACAAACCCTAATTGTAAATGAAAATGTAAATGTACATTTAGGCTTGTGAGTCATTGGCACCAAGTGTTGGTTCAGTGTTGTGCACACCCGAAAGTGTAAATGTCCATTTATGCTGGTGATCCATTAGCACCAAGTTTTGGTTCAATTTTGCTTGCACCTGAGTAGTGTGCGAGGATTGTTTTCCAAAGAAAGAGCACACACATTCCATAGTGTTTTACATACTTTAGTAAGTGCACATGGATTGTGCATCAAGGGAAGGGTGTGCACATTCCATAGTGTTGCACACTCTTGGGTAAATGTGCGAGGATTACCTGGAAGTGCACATCATACTAATTTTTTTATATATATGTATGTTTGTATGTATTTGAGGCCGAAGAGCCTATGTGTGGTTATTGGGATGGTGAGTCGGGATGCAAAAGGGCCAGTGTGCCTATTCTTGTAAAATGTAATCACACTCAAATTATTAATAATATCACATCGATGCACACATTCCTCCCAGAGGAAAAGAGACAGGGGGCTAAACTCTACCAAAAAGGGAAAAGGGTGGACTTAAGTCCAAGGGAATATTTTATTAATATTTTTGAACAATATAATTATGGATATTTATTTATCCTAAGTTCTTGAGGGATGTGAACGAGTCACCAAGTGGCTAAAGATAATTCTGAAGGTGACAAGTAACCATTCATCACCATGAAAATATATGGTCGAACCTTAGTGTATTATGGGGTGAGAACTCATTCCTTTTGGGGGATTTCACTCATTTTTCAGGAGGGACAACCATTACAATTCCTGCAAGAAAAGCTTGGAAAAATGGGTTTTCAATATTGTAACTAGAGTATTTTTTGTCAAAGAGGTGGGTTATTAGGCATGTGAACATTCTCTCTAGGTGAGATATTTGTTGTCGAAGAGGTAGATTGTCAGGCTCGTGAGTATTCTCTCCAAGTGAGAGATTTGCTAGGAATTGTTTGCTAGTGCGCTGGGCATTAGTTATAGGGCTTTGAGACTTCTTATTTGGCCTATTGATGAAGCCCTGAAAGGGAAGTGGGGTAGCCAAGGGACTGTTGAACAGAAAAAAGGAACACTTCCTAGGGTGGGACAAACATGTGGGGAATGAGAGATTGTAGGCTAGTTGCAACAATGACACCTTGGATTGAAAAATTCAGTTGATTATCAAACCTTAGTATGGAATTATGAATCATTTTTCCCTGGTGGAGTTTAAGCCCCAGCTTGGGGGTGACCTATTGCTGAAAGTATATGAGAAACAAAGTCTATGGCTGGGAGGAACGCCTAAGCTCTACGCACAATTGGTGACTCTTTATAAAAGATAAGTGTTCTTATGTTCTTGTCTAATTACTATGTTCTTAATTATCTATGTTCAATATGGGTTTATTTCATGTATGATGTTGCATATGATCAATTGTCGTTATTCTGCATCATGTTGTATGCACATGATGCTTTTATTTAGTGTTTGTTGTCCCACATGCAAAGTATGACAGTTATTGAGTTTCCTATTAGTTAACTTTGTAATGATGGTCATGAATTTCCAAGGCAAGGCTAGAATTGTCATGCACATAGGGACATAATTTATACACACATGAGGATGGAAGCATTGTGTGCATGGGAAAGTAGTCCACGCGCATAAAGAGAACTGAATCTGCGTTTGACACCATAATGGTTGCATGTGCAATAGTAATCATGAGTTCAGAGTGGTTACACATGCAATAATACTTGTGTGCACTAAATGATTGTCTACGTAGTTGTATTATATGTTAATTTCATTGTTATATCTAGTGCCCAAAGAGGAAAAGTTTGTGTGGCGTGATCCAACATGAGATCATGTGCATTACCTTACATGTTTCTGTGCAGATCAAAGTTACAGTGTAGAATATGCACACTAGATTTTTGGAGTGGCATTGCTCAACAAAAGGGTGGGTATGTTACACTTTGGTATCAGAGTGCGGTACCCACCTAGGAGGTTGGGTACGTTACAATTTAGTACCAGAGTGCAGTACCCAACTAGGAGGTTGGGTACGTTCTAATTTGGTATAAGAGCTCCAATTTCAACACTAAGCCTGCATGGGCCGAGTATCTATTTAAGATCAATTTTGGACTGGTAAGTGGTTGAATTTGGAATTACAACGCGACCATGGTGCGCATAAAATAATAATGTGAAAGTGTGTGCACTAAATTTTGACATTGCGGGGTGTGACACTAGAAATGCGTAGAAAAACAATGGTGCACAAGTGTGCGCACTAAAATTTGGAGTTGTACGAAGCAAAATTTGTGGTGCATGAGTAATATTTATACGTGGTGTATATGTTGAATATGGACATTGCACATTGATACATGTTGAATACCAATGTGGCATGGGCTTCAAAAGAAGGAAAGCAAGAGTAAAAGGGTATTTGGGTGAATTCCAAATGACCATAATTTACTACACAAGACTCTAAATTGTGCAAGGAAGCAGACGATGGAAAAGTTTTGGACAAAGGAGTCCAATTATTCACTCTGAAAGTTTGAATTGGGACATTAAAATCATCGAAGAAATAAGAAGAAAGGATTATGACAACATTGTGCATATTTTTCATGAAGTTGTCACATGAATTCATCTAACAAATCTTATTTCCTGCACATTTTGTAGAATTAAAAACGATTAGAACAGATGAAATCAACATAAAGAGTCAAAAGCATGGAAGATAAGAAAAGAACTTATAGTCATGATGATGAATTTAGGGGTTTATATATCGATATGGGTATTGATGGTACATAATCCAATGAGAATAAAGAAGGCAAGGAGGAGTGCATAAAATTGGTATAAACCATAAAGGGATTGCAAAAAGATGTCTAAAGTTATAAGGTTGATAATGAAAGACTTATGAAAGCTAATGAGCAACAAGATGACTTCAATATCAAGTTGATGCAAAGCTTGGACAAAATGTAAAAATAAAATGGATAAGGAAACATAGTCAAGTAGTTCAAGAAGTCGCAGGTCTCTTGATGCGAGAAGAAAAACAAGAAGTGCTGATAGGAATCATCACCACTCACCAAAGCATTCATTTAGGAAAGTGCTTAGTAGCTCAAGTGCATCTCCTGTCAGAAAGCATAAGAGAAGGACTGGGTGGACAAGCTACATGGATAAATAAATAATCTCAAGCCTACTACGTTTGATGGTGAGCACAAAAAGGATGAAGATGCAGAGACCTAGTTGTTGGGCATGAGGATGTAATTCCAACTGCATAATTATTCTGCGCAGGAAAAAGGGAGAATTTCCATCTATCAGCTAAATGGAAAATCATCAATGTGGTGGGATCAGTTTGTGCAAGTGAAACACATTGATGAGAAGAAGGTTACTTGGAGGGAGTTTAAAAGGTATTTTCAAAAGAAATACTTAACCAAACAATATTATGACAAGAAAATGAAGTAGTTCTTTGAACTCAATATTGGGGGTATGACAATAGATGAGTATGAAAGAAGATTATTAGAGTTGTTGAAATCTATTGCATTCATCAAGGATGAGCAAGTTAAAATTCAAAGGTACCTGAGTGGGATGACATCATTTATGAGTGACAAGATACAATATGATGACCCCGATACATTGGAGGAAACCATAAGGTGAGATAAATGTCTCTATGATCAGTAAAGGGGAAGACCAAATTTACAAAAGGCTTGGGAAGACAAGAATAAAAGAAAGAACATAGGAAGAAGGAGACTAAGACACCATTTTTTAGAAATACTTCTCAAGAACAACCAACTCCCAAGGAGCCTAGAATGATTGAGACAATGGGGAAAATACCAAGACAACCATCTATTCAATATTGGGGTTGTGGGAGAGACCACATGTACAAAGATTTCCCCTAGAGAGGTGAAAAAGTGAGGACTGTTCACAATGCACAACAAGTTGCTACAGTTGAAGACATGGGAATAAATGTACCAATGATCTATGTAGCCAAAAGTTGAGTTTTAGTTTCACATGATTGAAGTGGAAGGTAAGATTAATTACCAACCCATTGCTATTTTAATTGATTTAGGAGCTAGTCATAGTTATATAGATCCTAATATGGTGGAAAGATTCCAATTGCCAAGAAGCAAGCTTGGAAAACCTTGGTTGGTACAATTAGCTACATGAGAAAAAAGGAAAATTAATGAGATGGTTAAGGAATGTCCAATGGATATGAATGGGATGAGCGCGAAAGATGATTTGAATATCATACCTTTGGGCTCTTATGATTGCCTCATTGGTATGTATTGGTTGGACCAACATCATGTCATTGTAGATTGTTACAATAAGACATTTACTTGCTTGGATGAGGAATGCAATTTAAGAATAGTTCAAGGAATTCCAAGAGTTGTAACTTTCAGAGAAGTTTCAACCTTGCAATTGAAGAAAAGATTTAGTAAATGATGCCAAGTATTTGAACCACACATGGAGGAGACACCTAAGGATAAAGTGTCAAATGTTGAAGACTACGCAGTACTAAAAGAATTTGAAGATGTATTTAAAGAAATATCGGGGTTTCCATCGAAAAGAGATTGATTTCTCTATAAATCTTATGCCTAGAGAAACACTTGTATCCAAGACTCCTTATAGGATGAGTACACTAGAGATGAAGGAATTACAGATGCAACATGAAGAGATTCTGAAGAAGGGGTATACACACCCAAGTATGTCTCCTTAAGGTGCCCCAATATTTTTAGTAAAGAAGAAGGATCGTACATTGAGGATTTGTATTGAATTTAGGAAGTTGAACAAAGTAACAATAAAGAACAAGTATCTTTTTCCAAGGATAGATGACCTCTTTGACCAACTAAGGGGCACACAAATATTTTCAAAGATTGATCTCAGATCTGGATATCACCAAGTGAGAATTAAAGAAGAAGACATCAACAAGACTTATTTTTAGAATGAGGTATGGCCATTATGATTTTACAGTAGTTCCATTTGTGTTATCAAATGCGCCAACTATCTTCATGTGTTTAATGAATGCTATTTTCATAGAATACTTAGATAAGTATGTCATTGTATTTTTGGATGACACACTTATTTACTCAAAGTCTGAAGAAGAACATGAGAAACACTTGATGATGGTGCTGCAAGTATTGAGATAACATCAGTTGTACGCGAAGTTGAGCAAGTGATCATTCTACCATAGACATATTAATTACTCGGGTCATATCATTTCAGAGGAAGGGATAGTTGTGTACCCAGAGAAGATAAAATCCATTGAAGGATGACCAACACCAAGAAATGTTGCAGAGGTGAGGTCCTTCATGGGACTTGTAGGGTACTACAACAGGTTTATTGAAGTCTTCTCAAAGATTTCACAACCAATTACATCTTTGCAAAAGAAAAGTGTGCAGTTTGAATGGACTCCAGATTGTGTAAGGAGTTTTCAACACTTGAAGAGTTTATTGACAAGTGCGCCAATTTTTTGAATTGTTGATCCTAATAAAGACTTCGTCATGTGCATGGATGTATGCAAGGAAGGGTTCGATGGAGTCCTTAGTTAGAATGGGCATGTGGTATACTACGAATCAAGGAAATTAAAAGAGCATGAAATACATTATGCTATTCATGATTTGGAATTGACAGCCATAGTGCATGCCTTGAAGATGTGGAGGAACTATCTCATGGGAAAAATATTCGAGTTGAGGACAGACCACAGTGGTCTGAAATATTTGTTTGGACAACCAAGCTTAATTGCCAGACAAAGAAGATGGATGGAATTCCTTAGCGAGTATGACTTTGATATCAATCATATCAAAGGTAAAGAGAACAAGGTGGTTGACACACTCAGCAGAAGGGTGTATGAGATGCATGCTACAACCATTAGCATGTACAAATCATATTTGTGTGACGAAATTGTAGAGGTTTCCAAATCATATCAATGCTATATGGACATAAAGGAAAATTTATAGCAAGATAAATTGCAACAAAAATTCTAAGGTGATGAGCTAAAAGAGGATGGAACCCTCATGTATAGGCACATAGTTTATGTGCCAATTGATTGGGAATTGAAAAAAATGTTATTTTCAAAGATGCATAAAGTTCCCTATGTTGGACACTCAAGATACCAAAAAATTATTGCAGCAATAAAAAACAATACTATTGGCCAGGCATGAGAAAGGAAGTTTTTGAATTTATTGTTAGATTCCTTGGATGTCAATAGGTCAAGGCTGAGCATAGACACCCAACTGGTTTGCTACAAAATTTGCTCATTCCTGAGTAGAAGTGGGAAGTTGTGACCATATATTTCATTACTAAGCTACCTAGGACTACTAAGCAACATGATTCTATTATGGTAAGTGGTGGACAATCTTACTAAAGTTGCCCATTTTATTCCAGTGAAGTCAACTCACAAGGAAACCAACATTGTTGATATATACATGAGAGATATTGTTGGGCTACATGGTGTACCTAAGACAATTGTGTCTTACAAAGATCCCAAGTCCATAACGAATTTTGGAAAGGGATATTCAAAGGATTTGGTACAAATATGAATTTTAGCACATCCTATCATTCAGGGTTAGATGGGAAAACAAAAAGGGTAAATCAAGTGATAGAAGATATACTCAGGATGTATGTGATGGATAAACTGACACAATGGGAAAAATATTTACCTTTGTTTGAGTTTTCTTATAACAATGGTTATTAAGTATCTCTAAAGATGAGCCCATTTGAGGAACTTTATGACAGAAAGTGCAACACACCAGTGAGTTGGGACAACCCAACAGACCACACAGTGATTGGACCATATTTACTTAAGGAAATTGAAGAGAAGATGGTGAAGAAAAGGCACAATTTAAAGGCTTCCCAATACAGGCAGAAAAGTTGTGCAGATAAAGGCAGAACTCATAAAGATTTTAAAGTGGGTGACCATGTGTTCTTGAAAGTAAAAGCAAGATCCAATTCCCTGAAGTTGGGAAATCGTTCTAAGATGCCAACACTCTACTGTGGGCCATTTGAAATCCTAGAGAGGATTGGTCTTGTCACATATATGATTGCATTGATTGCATCGTTGTGTATTCATAATGTTTTCCATTTATCTTTTCTCAAAAAGTACATACCTGATGCTAATCATGTCGTTGATTGGAATGTGATTCAAGTGGAGCAAGAAGGCGATTTTTGAGTGTCTGGTTTGCATATTGGATCAAAAAATCAAATAGCTCTAGAATCAATCCATAGAGATAGTAAAGGTCCAATGGACCTGGTACAGTCCTAAGGATGAAACTTGGGAGCGCAAGGATTCCATGTGGCCAGATTAACCACATATTTTTGAAGACTTTTGAAGTTTTTGTATGTACATATGTATATAATGCATTGAGGACAATGCATAAATAATGGGAAGGGGATTGTAATATCCCTAATCCAAACCCTGATTGTAAATGAAAATGTAAATGAACATTTAGGATGGTGAGACTTTGGCACCAAGTGATGGTTCAGTGTTGCGTGCTCCTGAAATTGTAAATGTACATTTAGGTTTGTGAGCCATTGCCACCAAGTTTTGGTTCAGTTTTGTGTGCACTTGAGTAGTGCGTGAGGATTTTTTTCCAAAGAAAGAGCGTGTACATTCCATAGTGTTGCACATACCTAAGTACGTGTGCATGAATTGCACATCAAGGGAAGGGTGTGCACATTCCATAGCATTGCGCGCACCTTGGTAAGCGCGCGAGGATTACATGGAAGTGCACATCAGACCAAGTTATATGTGTGTGTGTGTGTGTGTGTGTGGTTATTGGGTTGGTGAGCCGAGATGCCTATCCTTGTAAAATGTAATCACACTCAAACTATTCATAATATCACATCGTTGCATGCAAAACTATTAGAAAAAAGATATGGGGGGATAAATTCCACCGAAAAGGGAAAATGGAGGACTTAAGTCCAAGGGAATATTTTATTAATATTTCTGAAAAGTATAATTATGGATATTTATTTATCTTAAGTTCCCAAGGGATGTGAATGAGTCACCAAGTGGATAAATCTAATTCTTAAGGTGACCAGTATCTATTTATGACCTTGCAAATATATGGTTGAACCTTAGTGTATTATGGGGGGAGAACTCATTCCTTTTGGGGGATTTCACTCATTTTTCAGGAGGGACGACCATTATCGTTTCTGCAAAAAAAGTTTAGAAAAAATGGGTTTCCCATATTGTAACTAGAGTATTTGTTGTCGAAGAGGCGGGTTTTTTGTCCCGATCATTCTCTCTAGGTGAGAGATTTTTTCTTAAAGAGGCAGGTTATGAAGCTCGTGAGCATTCTCTTCAAGTGAGAGATTTATAGGAATTGTTCCCTGATGCGTTGGAATTAGTTATAGGGACTTGAGACTTCCCGTCTAGCATATTTTTGAAGCCCTAAAATGGAAGTGGGGTAGTCAAGTAATTGTTGAGCAGAGAATGGGCACACTTCTTGAGGTGGGACAAGCATGTGGGGAATGAGAGACTATAGACTAGTTGCAACAATGGCACCTTGGACTGAACAATTATGTTGATTATTGGACCTTAGCCTGACATTAGGAATCCTTTTTCCTTGGCGGATTTTAAGCTCCAGCTTGTAGGTGACCTGTTGTTGAAATTATATGAGCAACAAAGTCTATGAATGGGAGGAATGTTTGAGCTCTGCATGCAATTGGTGACTCCTTATAAAAGATAATTGTTCTTTATGTGCTTGTCTAGTTACGGTGTGCTTAATTATCTGTGTTTAATATGGATTTATTTCCTATATGATTATGCATAATGTTGTGTTCACATGTAAAGTATGATGTTGTTATTAAATGTTTGATGGCGCACATGCGAAGTATGATAGTTATTGAATTTTATGTTAGTTAACTTTGTAATGATGGTCATGAGTTTCCAAGGCAAGGCTAGAATTGTCGTGCACGTAGGGAAATAATCCGTACGTGCATGAGGCTAGAATCGTTGTGTGCGCGAGAAAGAAGACTGTTCACACAAAGAGAACTGAATCTACGTGCGACACCGAAGTGGTTGCATGTGTAGTAGTAATCATGTGTTTAGAGTGGTTACACACGTAGTAATACTTGTGTGCACTGAATGATTTTGTACGCAGTTGTATTATATGCTAATTCCATTATTATATCTAGTGCCTGGAGAGGAAAAATTTGTGTGGCGTGATCCAACATGGGATCATGCGGGTTACCTCACATGTTTCTGTGCAGATCAAATTTACATTGTAGAATCTACGCACTAGATTTTTAGAGTGACATTGATCAGTAGGAGGGTGGGTATGTTACATTTTGGTATCAGAGCATGGTACCCAACTAGGAGGTTGGGTATGTTACATTTTGGTATCAGATCATAATACCCATCTAGGAGGTTGCGTACGTTACACCAAGCATCCTTGAACAAAATTGAAGCCTCCAAA
This sequence comes from Picea engelmannii, assembly GCA_009831015.1. Lineage (NCBI taxonomy): Eukaryota > Viridiplantae > Streptophyta > Pinopsida > Pinales > Pinaceae > Picea > Picea engelmannii. Next base: position 538,465 of record ML788331.1, on the reverse strand, counting down.
AATGAATCCAATTAACCCCATGTTATCTAGGGCTTAATTGCCTCCTCTAAGATGTGCAACAATCCTCCCAAGAAAGGTGTTCTCCAAGTAAGTGTGCTCTCCATAATGCCATAATCAAGGGTGTTTATCAAACTGTCAAGATAAATCCAATGCTTAAGAGAAGAATACCAAGCTAGCACTTAATTAAGGTTAAGAAATCACTGAGAAAGTTGTCTCCATTGTGAAAATCCATCATAAACAATCTCCCACATGCTAATCCATCTCGAATAATTTGGGTGATAAACATACACCACATCCCCAATTTTCATGAAATATTGCAAACATAGTGTAAACACTTTCAAAGTAACCCCAAAATATAACACTCCCTCTTTATGATGAAATTGTTTACATTGACACCTATAGATTCCTTCTGTAACTCCACCAAACCCACTACCTACAATTATGTATTGGTTGTGATTCAAGAATCAACCATTGTCTCTTGTAAAAAACATGTCACCAATGCAATTACATCATATTGATCCAAATAATAATGACCAGCTATGAATATGAAGGAACATAACCTTGGAACAAAATAAAATTTCCTAACTCCAACATCCTCCAGTCAACATCATGGGTTAAATTTGAAGTACACCACATCATGAGTTGTCTAGGACATCTTATTAAGATAAATATATCTCCATGCAATATCAATACAATTGGATCACATCTATCAAAGTTATAAAGATAGAAATATACACAAGTCAACTCCTTGATCCTGAAATTTAAATCCCATGGTATAGGTAACAATCTATGCAAGGCTATCAACAATTTGTTAACATGAGAATCCCTCTCATGCACCTAAAATCCTATGACAACTGAAACAACCTGAACAAGATCAACTCTCTCATCCTGAGAGAACCCCAAAGTAATATTAACATCATGGGAAACTCCATGTGACTAAGATAATCCATGGGAAATTCCCTCTATCTAAGATAATCCATGGCCAACTTCCTCTAAATCTAATCATATCGATTCTCGAAATAATTCTTTGGAACAAAAACATCCTCTCTCTCCTCAATCACTTAGGAGGATCTTTTGAACTGGAAGACCTCATGTCCTCATCATATATCACATCTTTTCACACCATAGTCTCTCACTATGTCATAATATCAATCCTATAAGTTGTAGAAGTATCATTGTATCCATCAACACAAGATGTTATCATAACATCCATAATAGGTTTTGAACCTGTCTCAATGGCATCCCACCATGCATGCTTTTCATATGCCTCCTCAAATCTAGAAGGTTAATCAAACCTCTCACTAGAATGTACAAGTTCTACTAGACCAACAAGTAACCTATAATTGTGTTAAGCCCTAGAAAAATCATCATGTTAAGTATAAAACCCCTTATTAAGCCCTATGTATTGAATTATTACATTTCTAGTGTTATATTTGTATGTAGGCTAGAACCCTTCATTGTACCCTTTCATTATAATTGTACGCTTTGTCTCTCTCTCTCTCTCTCACACACACACACACACACACACACACACACACACACCAAGGAGACCTAGTCTTAGGATAATCTCATCTCATCTTGTACATTGAATATATTGTAAAAAGAGGTTTCCCCTTCAAAGTGGATTATTATTCATTGACTTTTTGCCCTTCTCAAGGCGTTGGTTCATAAAATTTGGTATCAAAGCATCGGTCCTAGGGTTTTTCTTCTTCAAATGAGTCATCTTGGAATTTTTACTATAGCTTTTTTTCTGGGATGCTTCAGAAAACTAATTTTGAGGTTACTTAGGAGACATATCCGAGTACTTTTGGTAACAATTTTAGGTTCTAGTTTGTTATATAAACTAATAGCATGACAAAATTACTCAAAAAAAGACAACATGGTGTAATTGCACAATTGTTCTCATGTTGTAGAAGACAACAACCTCCTGAATTATGTATTATAAATAAAATTTGGGACCCTTCTTTCTTCATTTTTGAAAAATGAAATTTTATTTTAGTTAAATAATGTTTTCAGTTTTGACAATTTTGGACATACTCCTAAATTATTTGAGTTTTCCATTCAAACGTTAACGACGTTTTCTTTATTGAATGTTTCTCAAAGGTTTTGATTTAAATGTTTATTTTCAAATTGTTTTTATTTCACATATTCCTTATGGTTTCTTCTCATTTATATATATTTCAAAGAGCTACAATATTTGACAATCTACAGTTTTTGATCTATTGTTGATTTTAAAACCAATGCTCTAAACAATGATCGACCATAACCTGCAAAATCTCACTTAGCTATCATAACTTCGATACCCACGATCTGTAACATCTTGTTGTGGTATGATATACTTGATTCGATCATCATAAATTTAAAACAATTTAATTAGAAGATTAAATCAAGGTCCTTTCAGACTGCATACGAACAATCTTCCTTTCCCAAAGTACATTGATTCATGTCAATGTATAGCTTTGAACTTCATCTCTGTATTCATGAGTTATTACCTATGGTGATTCCTTGAAATAAGGTTTTGTTTCAAGAATTGAAACTTTGTTTTCATTTATTTGCAAGAGAGAGTCTGCTAGTTTTCATTCATGAGGGTTTTTCGAACTATATCATGGTAAACTACTGTCAAGATGGGAATGATTTCAAGAGTAGAACCCACTGTCGAACTTATTGAATCTCATGAAGATTATTTTCCAACTTTTGAGAGGGTTGGTTGGTCAATTTTTTTGTGCATGTTTAATGGTCATAACGCACAGGTCACCAAAGGTTTTGCATGAACTTTCAATGGTGAACATGCAAAATTGGGGATATAGAATTACAGCTAGATGAAGAAATAATAGCTAGAGTTACTAAATTTCCATTAAAAGGAGAATGTTGGTCTAAAACCAAAAGGGTGAAGGAGATTCCTTGGTATGAAATTCTGGTTTCTCCTGAATGAAAATACAATTATAAAGGTATGCCCATATCCTCAATTAAAGAAAAATGATATTTTTTGTTAATAGTTATTAAGGGGTTTATCACATGTGAGGGCAGATATAGATTTTTCTTTATTTATCACTTTCGGCTTTTAATGGTATTCATGGATTATGAATTGAACATGTATTCTTTCTTTCTTAAAATCCTTTCTAAAATGACACATTTCTACCAGAGAAAGAGTCTCAGTTCAGAAAGAAATGTCCTTCATCATGGTTTTGAGAAAATTCTGATTGAATTTCAGTTAGAACAGAATGGTGAATCTTCAGAAAAGTTTGTGAAAATAAATCACTTTCAGGTTAATTATGAAGCAGGTTCATAGTCTCACTTTTCTCAAGAGGAAACCCTAGATCCTGTAGAATATTTTGTTTTTCCTTACCCTCATGTTTATTCTCCTCAGCAAGACACTGCGAGGGTTACTCACAGTCAAACTCTCAAGTTTAACCTTAGTCCAGAATCATGTGTTTTCAGTGAAGCACCTTAGGCTTCTTCCGAAGCTTCCAAGGAAATCATAGTCTCCTCGCTTGCATCTGAATGTGACCCACTTGCTACCACAAAAAATCATTGATCCCATTGATCTTGTCAATTTTATGAACAAGAGGCAAGGAAGAAATTTTTTAAGAATTTTCATAAATAAGTCTAGGAAAACCTCAAAATCTAATTCTCCTATCCAAGTTGAGGATAAAGAGTTGGTTACAAATTAGGAAGTCTCTTCCCCACAACACGTTTCTTCACAGGAACCAATTGAAAATCTTGCTAAAGAAAAGGAAAATGAAAGAAAAGAAACCGGTCCCAATTTGGAGGTTTCCTTGTGGACGGACAAATATTATTCAATGGTTCCAATGTTACAAGCTAATATAATTGATTTGGAATTAGAAAATAAACTCCTTAGATCAAAGAATAGAGCTTTGGTCGATAGCCAAAGAAGACATGTTTCAGGGTCCAAAGAAGATAAAGAGAAAGAAACAGTTAACATTAACTCACCAGGAGTTAATGTTTTCGTTAATTCTGATTTCAAGACCATTCCCAGTAACACTCAGTGTTAAAATGTTTTGGTAAGTGGTACGAGTTTAACATTTTTTTATTTTAGTTTTCATTTTCATTAATTTTAGTTAATAAAAGAGTAGCTACAGAATTTCAAATTCTGTAGCAACTCTAATTTTTGTTTTTATATTTTATTAATTTATGTTTTTCTTTTCTTTTGTTCTTTACAGGTGTAAAAATAATGTCCTGGAAAATGCGGGAAATGAGAAAATTAGTTTCCTGGTAGAATTCTAAAATTGAACGGTTAGTAGCTTTTATTTTTATGTACTTAGTTAATTTAGTTCGGGGAATTAAATAATTTTGTTATTTTCCCATTCTAAATGGATAATTGTTTATGGTTATGGAAGTTAATTTCCATTTTTGAATTCCTTCAATATAAAACAGTGAAGGAAAAACAATTTAAGGGGAGAGTTTTCAGTTTTTTTGGAAAGAGAACAAGGATTATACATTGTTGTACAAGTTTTTGTTTTGATACATTATTCTGAATCTCTTTATGACTTTGAATATTAATACAAGCAATCAATATTTGATACTATTATTGATATTCGAGTTGTTTATTTTTGAAATCAAAGTTTTATATGGATTATGTGTTGATGATATTACATATTGATTTAGTTAATTACTGCTAATAAATTAAATCAATTTCATTTTTTATTTGACACATTATTTCAGTAATTAATATGTATATGAGTTACTCTTGGGGATTATAAGTCTGTGTTAATTATTTAATCAGGTTTAGTAATTCGTTTTCAGTTGATATAATTAAACATTTGTTTTGAAGATCTATATCTTTAGAACATTGTTTATTTTACTTAGATTCATATACYATTTAAATTTGGGCYTGATGATTAGATTTTTATTTTAGTTTTATTCTGCTTTAGTCAATTTCTTTTACTTTCATTATACATACTTTTCACTTTAAAAAGAAAAGAAAAGAAAAGAAAATCCTCTTTCATAGAGAAACTTTTATGTTAACTAGAATTAATTTTTCTTTTGTATGTAGTCTGAAATTTGTATATATTTATATGTAACTTGTTATTCAATAAAAGGTAAAAACTCTTCAATTGATTAGAAGGTGTATATATTTTGAATTTAATAGATTAGATATTAGGTAACTGGACCTAAACCAGTTGGAATCGCCATTTACAATGGATAAGGATCGAATTGGGATCCTGACCRGGCAAATTCCTTCATGTTGAACATGGTCATATTTTACTATCAACAACTCACAAGATTTTCAAACATGTATATCCTTTTCTCCAGTGGATCACCAAATAGTTATCAACAACCATTCCAAGGTATTTGGAGAGATGCCTAAGGTTCTTCCACTTGCTCAAGATTATGACCATGCTATTCATTTGCAGGAAGTGTACCACCTAACATTAGACCTTATAGGTATTTATATGTAGAGAAGAGTGAGATTGAACATATCATCCAAGAAATATTAGAGGTAGGCATCAGTCGACCTAGCCAAAGTTCTTTCTCTTCATTAGTAGTGATGGTTATGGAGAAGGATGGTTCCTGGCGTATGTGTCCAAATTATAGACAAATAAAAAAAATGACATTCAAAGATAAGATTCCTATTCCTGTCATTGGTGAATTATTAGATCAATTGCATGGAGCAATGTTTTTTACTAAGTTGTATCTTCGCTCGAGATATCATCAAATCATAATGAGGCAGGAAGAAATTACCAAAATAGCCTTTAAAACACATGAAGGTCATTATGAGTTTTTGGTTATGCCATTGGACTTAGTAATGCACCTTCAACATTTCAAATCTTGATGAATTCTATTTTCAAACTCTTCCTTAGAAAATTTGTGTTGATGACATAATAATCTACAACAAATCTTAGGAAGAGAGTGTACAACATGTTGACAGAGTATTACAACTTTTGGAAGAGAGTTTTTTTTATGTAAAGCCTTCCAAGTGTGCCTTTAGGGTTCAAGACATGGAATATTTTGATCATATTGTATCTCATGAAGGTTTAAAATTAGACCCTAACAAAACTAAATCTACGAGGGAATGGTCAATTCCCCAAAACTTGAAGAAACTTAAAGGATTACTAGGATTGATAGGCTATTACCGTAAGTTTTTCAAGAACTATGGTAAAATAGCGACACCTCAAACAACATTATTAAAAAAGGAAGCATTTTCTTGGACTCAAGAAGAAACCAAAGTTTTTGACAAACTTAAGGAGGCTATGTGTGCAACTCATGTCCTAACCACACCTGACTTCACGAAAACATTTATTGTGGAGTATGATGCCTCAAGCCATGGTATTGGTGTAGTTTTAATGAAAGAAGGAAGGCTCCTTTCCTTTGAAAGCAAACAATTTAAAGGAAAAAACTTACTTAAACCCATGTATGAAAAATAAATATTGACCATACTACTTGTAGTTAAGAAATGACACCCTTACCAAATAGGAAGACACTTCAAAGTAAAAACATATCATGATAGTTTGAAGTACTTCTTGGAGCAATGATTATATTTAGAAGAGAAACAAAAATGGGTTACAAAGATGCTAGGTTATGATTTTGAAATTATCTACAAGAAAGGAAAACATAATATTGTGGAAGATGCACTTTCAAGGAAAGAAGAAGAAACATAGGGTTCACTAGGTGCTATTTCTATTCCACGATTTGATTGGGTGGAAGAACCAAGGATATAATGGAATTAATATCAAGAGATATGAAAGATCATTCAAAAACTACAAGAGGACCTCAATGCATTAGATAAATTTGTATGCAAGAATGATTTTTGATGGTATCGTGATCACCTATATTTAAGTAAGAATTCCCAACTCAAATAGAAGGTCCTTCTAGAATTGCACACTTATCCTATAAGAGGACATTCATGGTTCTTGAAAACTTACCACAGGATCAAGAAGGATTTTTTCTGGGAAGGTCTTAAAACTAATGTTCCAAAGTTTGTGTCTGAATGTGTGGTCTACCAAAAAAATAATGGAGAGACAATCAAGATGTCAGGTCTCCTACAACCATTAGTTATACCGAGTCAACGTTGTGAAGAAGTTATAATGGATTTTATTAGAGGTTTACCCAAATATGAAGGAAAGAGTGTCATCATGGTAGTAGTGGATCGACTGATGAAGTATGCCCATTTTGCCCATTTTTTCTCTCTTTCTCGTCCTTTTTAAAGCAAGTACAATAACAACAATATTCATGGAAATAGTTCAAAAGCTACATGGAGTCCCCAAGATTATTGTAAGTGAAAGAAATCCAATTTTCATTGGAAAATTTTGGACTAAATTATTTTCTTTTTTGGGTACTCAATTGGCTCACAACTCATCTTACCATCCTTAATCCAATGGGTAAACTTAGAATGTGAATAAATGTATAGAACGATATATTCATTGCTTTGCATATAATAAACAGATGCAATGGCTCAAGTGGTTTCCCTTAGTAGAATGGTGGTACAACACATCCTTCCATACTTCATAAAAAATTTCCCCATTTTTGGCATTTTATGGATATCATCCTCCATCCCTCACATCGCCCTTGAAAGGGACTACAAAGGTTCAGGAAGTGGAGGACCACATAGGGCACCAACAAGAGGTTCTAAAACTATTGAAGGACAACTTGGTTATGGCACAAATTAGGATGAAACAACAAGTAGATCAACATCACAATGAAAGGGAATTTGAAGTGGTGGATTGGGTATTTTTTAGGCTACAACCATATAATCAAATGTCCCTCAAGCAACAAAAGAAGTAAAATAAATTAACACCCAAATATTATGGCCCCTATAAGGTGTTGCAAAGGATTGGAAGTATACAAATTGGAGTTACCTCCATCTTCATGTGTACATATGGTCTTCCATGTTTCTTGCTTAAAGAAGGTAATCAATGACAAGATCTTAGAACAAACTATTTTACTAGATATTAATGAAGAACAAAAAATCATACTAGAATAAAAAACAATCCCTGAAACAAGGATTAAGTGGCTATGAAATTGAGCAATTATTGAGTATTGTTGGTTGTGGAGCCCGATTATTTTCATGATTCACAGGTTTTGTTTCAATCACATCTGGACCCCATTACTTGATGGGGGGTGTGGGGGGGATTCCCCCCCCCCCCCCCCANTCCCCCCCCCCCCCCACATCTCTCACCAGGGGGGTGGAGAGAAATTTTGGAGCCCCCCCTGGCAGGGTTTAGAGAAAATGCCCCTGAAGAGAAATTTTTGGGAAAATTGCCTTATAAAATATTGTAATTTCGTAGTGAATATGGACCATTCATTATAATGTCGCAGATCGAATGGTAGATGTTATGTTAGGGTTTTTTTCCCTAGATGTAAACCCTTTTTTTATGAGGGAATCGTATTGGGGTTGTGTATGTGTGTGAATATTGTATTATGAGAGAGAAGACTATGAGAGAAAGAAGAGGAAGTTACAATAGGTATGTTGTAGGTTGTATCCCTTCATTTGATGGATACTAATAAAGGAAGGACCTAAAAATTTCTCTGGTGGACATAGCCCACACTGGGTGAACCATGTATAACTGTGTCTATTGTATTGTGTATCTTTTGTGTTTTATTTTTGCATTTGTTTTATTTTATGCTATGCGATGTTGTTTTTCTAACAAGTACCTCATCAAATGGAAGAACCTACCAGTGGAAGAGGTGACATGGGAAGATGAGTTCTTCATGCATAAACACTTTTAGTTAGTCAAGTGTTGAGGACAACACTTGTTTGAAGGGGAGGGGCATGTTAATCCCTAGATAATGAATTATTATATTTCTAGTGTTATATTTGTATGTAGGCTATAACCCTTCAATATATCCTTTCATTATAATTGTACCCTTCGTATCATATATATACACACACCAAGGAGACCTAATCTTAGGATCATCTCATCTCATATTGTACATTAAATATATTGTAAAAGGAGGTTTCCCCCTCTAAGTGGACAATTATTCATTGACGTTTTATCATTCTCAAGGTGTTGATTCATAACAAATTGCCACCCTCTCTCACCCCTCTAGCTCAAATTCTTAGACTAGCTAGACTATAATCAGTAATGGTGCACTAATGTCCCTCAAATGGAACTCTACATTATATGTATGTCATACAAGACATTGAAATAATATTCTTCTTCAAACCAGGAACACATAGAACATAATCCAATTCAAGAACATCATTTGAAGGAATCTAGAAGGAAATGGAGACAACTCCTCGCACAGGATAAGTAGCATCATCACTAAGCTTCACGTTCACGCTTCCCTCTTTCTCCTAAAATATATTGAATAATGAATTGTCATATGTAAAATGGATTGAAGGTTTATTGTTCACATACCATATAATACTATTCATAGTGTTATAGGACAAGAAAGAGACCAAAGCCATATCCATCATGGAAAATTTGCAACACGAAGAAGATCCTCCAACTATCATAAGTAAAAAAAAATAGCATTTATAAAAAAAGTCAACCACCTATTTCCGCTCCCCTTGGGCATGTCACCATCTAAAAATGCAACCATACTAGCCAATAATCACATATATATACCATCTATCATTGAAAACCCATAGAACAAATCAACCAATTATCACAACACCTCCTAGGAATCACACAACCTCAAAACACATCCATAACGACCATTAATGTAGTAGATCCATCATCTCTCTTGACAAGAGAAACTCATCAAAACCTCTCATGGGTTCAAGTACTCATCTCAAGCACACTAGAGTTTCACAATCCAACAACCTCAATAAGGTCAAGTACCTCTCCTGGGTAATCATCAACTAAAATACAAGCTCCATCTTACTCTAAAGTGATATCAACCACAACAAGCTTTGATACCATGTAGAAATTTATGGAAGTTAAAGTTTTTAATGCAAAACAAAAATTTCACCTCTTTAACTAGAGGTTTCTTAGGTCTTAACCGAAATAGTCTACCTTAGGGGTGTTATGAAATAGAGTATAAAATAGTAGTGGAAATATTACAATATTCCACTTTTTAATAGCTCGATATTCTAGGAAATACACAAAGAAAAGATACCAAACAACCTGGATAAGTTTCATCCCTCTAGGGAAACTTATCCCACATAAAATAGATCTAAAAATTCACATTTTCAATAGTTATAATAGCAAGTAGAGAAGCGGTGAAACAACCCTTATATTCAGTGATGATGTGAAATCACTTAAAAAAAAATTGTTTTACTTATATCAAGTCATCAATACATATATAACTATAATAAACAATGCATGGAGACATATAGATATACTCCAAGAAGACATAGAAACCCTAATGACTCTGAAAGAGAGAGAGAGAGAGAGAGAGAGAGAGAGAGAATACTAGTGCACACTCTTCTCTTAGGTCACATCTCAACTCAAAATTTAATACAAAATGAGTGTATGTAATTATTAATGATCATGTCCAATGTCTCCTGCATCAGAGTAAACCCTAGTCACAAGAGAAACCTCCAAACCAAGACATCTTCTTTCCCTTCAACAACTTCTCCTAGGGTTTCCTTATGAACTCATGAACCCTAATGAATCACTCCAAGAATATAAGTACAAAGAGAAGAGTATAATATTGATGATGAATGAAATGACTCTCTTCTTCATTTATATAAATGGGAGGTAAGTGATGCCAAAAATATAATGTGGGCCCAAGCCCTTGAAAGCAACCTATAATGAACATTTGTAGGCAAACACAAGTGAAATACTTCATACCAAAGTACACATGTCATGCCCCAAGGTGATGTTGTACACAATAAGGGCTTCAAGATGGTGTAGCTACACAAGTTATTCCCACATATGTTCGTCACAAACCTCCACAGACTCCATCAATCCTCCTAAGAAATGCACTCCACTAGGATAGCTACCCTATGCAAGAACATTGTCACAACCCAAGCATTCTTGAGACAACTCCGTGCCTCCAAATAGGAATAAAAGAAACCATGTGCTATCTAGGTTCTAGTGCCTTCCTCCAAGATGCATAACTTTCCTCCTCCCAAGTAGGGAATTTTAAAGGTAAGTGATCTCTCCATGTGGCCACAATGAAGGGTGTAACACACCCGACCCCTAGGTACCTTTCCTAGGGATGGGGCATTTGAATTTTCGTCTTCCTTCTTAAATCATATCCTCCTTTTCTGTCTCTATTGTATTTATTCTCACCAAGACCTCTCCAACCTTAGTGAGCATGCTCCTATTAGAGTTCAAGAGTGGAAGACATGCTCTGGTGAAGGATCTTCGGGCGTTCATCGGTTGAGATCCACATAGCATCCATAGGAATCCATTACTAGGTTCTCTCCTCTCGTAAGGAACTTCCATTCATCACCTAAGCCAATGACGGACTCAATATTCATCTAACATCTCGACTGTAGGGGGATTCAACACTTTGATGTTGAATGCCTCTTTATTGTCTATGCACGAGACCTCCCAGAGTCCCGAACTTCTGAAGTCCCATAAACTTTCCACGTGGCTCTGACCTTCGGGCCTTTTGGTCTCTCTACAATACTACACTCCAAATCCTCTGGAGTACCGAAGTCCTGGACTCCCGGAGTTCTGATCACTTCACCAACCACTTTGGCTAGGCGGGCACGTACCAGAGACTAACACGTAGAAGGGTGAGGGTCGACGTGTGTCACGTTCCAATAAGAATATAGGGTCTATGAAAAGCATAAATCAAAATGACATGTGGCACATCGATCGTGGGTCCACGTCGCCCTAGTGACGTCGGCTTGCCACGTAACGTCATACTGATAGCCTACTAACACCTCTCAGATATCACGGTCGAGATCTGGCCACATAGATCCATAGATCTACATCTCTTGTTACTTCGCGACTCTGACCTTTGGGGGTTTTGTGATGCAAAATCCTCCTTTCTCCCAGATTTGGTCAACGTCGGGCTAACCACAGCCTAGATCTAATGGTTAGGAAAAGTCCCAAAGTGTCCTTGAATCGACGACTCTCGTCACTTCAGGCTTCGAAGCTTATCGACACACCACACCTCAAGTCTCCCCCGGAGTGCCCAGTCTCCGGATTCAAGGATCTAGCGCCACACGTCCCCTATATATCAACGACTGAGAGGGATCCTGAAGAATTCAAGGATCGACAATCCTCATTACTTTGTGACTCCGACCTTTGGGGATTTTGACGTTACAACACCCCTATCCTCCCGAAGTGGTCAACGTCGGGCTGACTACATCATAAATTCGATGGCTAGGAAAGAACCTGAAGGATCCCTATATCTACGGTCCTGGTCACTTTGCGGCTCTGACCTTCGGGGGTTTTGGCTTTACTGCCACTCCATTCTCCCGAAGCAGGAATTCACCGAAGTACCCTACGCGAGTCTCTCCTCTTGAATGATCGGACGGTAGGCGGGGATCCTAACAATCTCCCCCAAATATGCGACTCTCCTTTACTTTGTAACTTCAACATTCGGGGAGGTTGATGCTATGGCATCTCCATTCTCCCGAAGCGATACTTCGCCAAAGTCCCCTCGATGTTGATCTAACGACTGAGGGAACCCCCAAACATTCTCGATCGATGGCTTGTGCTACTTTGTGATGGGGAGATGGATCCTGGTTTAGTCCGTAAGATAGGTTCCTCTAACCACTAAGGAAACCACCCAACGTCGGTCGACCTTACAAGTAACCGTGACACTCGGTCACCTTCGACTAGTTTGTGACTATTTGGGCTGACAATACTCCAAAGTCCCGAACTTCTAGACATTTGAAGCCAGAAGAACTTAGCTCCCTCAGGCTTAGCACAAGGTTCCTGGATTTTGGTCACATGGGTCCTTCTAAACTCTCATGAGTTAAACACATCTTCCTCATCGTGATCTTGCTAAGGACTTGGGCATGGTGTCTCGGTTGTGTAGCAAGGAGTCTGAAGGAGATATCCTCTTCAGACCGACATTGTCATATTGATGCAATGATTTCTATCCCAACCCTCCTACAGGTTTACGTCCCAAGATGTCTCGAAGGCTAAACTGGGGCATATAGACGATCAATCAGAAACATAAGTCCGCAAGAAGGTAAATGCATACACATAACTTGATCATTCAATACATAGACCATTCTTAGAGGTATAAATACATGCATTCATTCATTATCCCATTTCAAAACACAAAGTATGGAAACACTTATCAAAACTAGAAGATGTGATGCAACTGTTGAAAGGGGTGCATGTTTCCACCCAACCATGGGCTCAGTCACTCCTAACAGATTTACCATTGGCCACCCCCGAGCTAGACCGCGATGCTCTGAGAGGGAATTATTTCTTCCGTCTCAGCAATAGTCAGGGACGAAGGTTACTCTCCTCCTCCCAGAGGATCTTAGCAATGGGTTTTCTCTATACCAAGAAAGGAGGCCTACCTGAGTACTTCCTCAGTCACTCAGCACCCTCATTTATCAGCTTGTATCATAACCCTACTATACACATCCTGCGAACATAACATGTTTTTTTTCTCAGTTCTTTTTCGAACTTGAGAGCTTAGTATCCCTTCTCTTATTCTCTTCACAACTCTTCCTCTTCCCACCATGCCTTCCTTTCTTGCCTTCCTCAACAAGATTGTGTGTGGTCTGAATTCCCAGTTTGTGGTCAGTCTGAAAGCCTTACAGATGGGTGCTTTGCCCCATCCCCTCACTAAATCTTGAGGAGGTCTTCCCACCTACAAGCCTGATTGTAATTCATTCCCGGGTCAGAGGATTGTTATGGTCCTGAGTAATTAAATCCAACAAGGTACTAGTTTGGTGGGGTTATCTCAACCATTCTTGGTTCCCCTCACCATCTCTTTCATAGCATCCATGGTCTATCTTGGAAAACCTCTGCTTTCAACAGTCATGCAACACTTATCCATTTCTATTAATAAAAAAAATTGCATTCCTTGACCTTTTATACAAAGGTTCATCAAATCAAACATTCACACATATCGAGTTTTCCGTAGTTTCTTGGCCAATATATATATATATGTGTGTGTGTGTGTGTGTGTGTGTGTGTGTGTGTGTGTGTGTGTATTTGCAAACTGGGAGAAACAAGGGTGTTACAATCCCCTCCCTCTTAAAGGAACATTGTCCTCGATTTTCTATCTGTCAATGTGATCTACATAAACAGAAGTAAACAAAAAGGGATATGCATGTTTCATGGCAACCTCCATTTCCCATGTAGCTTCATATGGGCCAAAGTATTTCCACTGCACCTTGAACCGTGCAATGGTTTGGTTCCTAAGTGAGGTTTCCTTCCTATCTAGTATGCATTGAGGTTCTGGCAGGAATTCTCCCTTCGGCTCCACCTGAATCATAGACCAATCAATTATATGATTATAATCATGTACATATTTCTTCAATAACAAAACATGGAAAACATTATGTTCCTTCATTGTGGGAGGGAGTGCTAGCCTATAGGCTACAATTCCCACTCTATCTAATATTTCAAAGGGTCCATAATACTGGGGTGTCAGCTTGGAACAAGCTCCCATTCTCAGGGAAATTTTCTTGGGTTTAATTCTGAGATAGACATGGTCTCTCGTCTTGAACTCTCTAGGAGTTCTCTTTCTGTCGACGTAACTCTTCTCTCTATCCTGAGCAGTTTTCAAATTTTTCTTAATCTAAATTACTTGTTGTTCCATTTCTTTCAGCATGTCGAGTCTGATTATAATTCTATCCACTAGATTACTCTAGTTGATTGGAATCTTGCACTGTCTACCATAGAGGGCTTCAAAAGGGCTCATCTTCAATGAATCTTGATAATCGTTGTTGTAAGAAAATACTACCAATGGAAGGTAGTCTTCCCACTTCTTAGGCTGATGCATTACATGCATCCTTAACATGTCTTATAATATTTGGTTCACTCTTTTTGTCTGTCCATCCGTTTGAGGGTGATAGGCTGTGATAAACAACAATTTAGTCTCAAAACCAGCCATTAAGGATTTCCAAAAGCTTGAATTAAATTTTGTGTCTATGTCAGATATAATCTCCCTAGGCATGCCATGCAGTTTGAATATCTCCTTCATGAATATGTTGGAAATATCTATTGCCTTGCAAGTTGACTTGACTGGAATGAAGTGAGAAGAGTTGCTCAATTTTTCCACCACAAACATGATGGCATCATTCTGCTTGGCCGATTTTGGTAATCCGGTGACGAAGTCCATGGAGATGGTTTCCCATGTCCATTCTGGAATTGGTAGAGGTTGTAACAACCCTGTTGGGTATCAGTGTTCTTCCTTAACTTGCTGACATTCTAGACACGTAACTAGATAGTCAGTTATGTCCTTTTTCAATCCATGCCAATAGAATTGTTTCCTAGTGGATGTGATCATTTTCTGATAACCTGGGTGACCAATATATGGTCTCTTGTGTAGTTCATCCATTATGAACCTCTTCAAGTCGTCACAACTTGGAATATACAATATGTTTATGTAGGTCAACATGCCTTCATCCAAAAATTGATAGCCTTCATACTTTATCCATGTGGGCTCTTGCTTTAGATATGATGTCACGGTCTTGAAAAATGCATATGTTTCTTGTGCATTCCTTACTCTCTCCCTGACATCTATTTCACAAGTGCATATCTCTGCTAGGTGAATTATTTTTACACTTCTGCTAAGGGCATCAACCACCCTATTTTATTTTCTTTTGATGTGTTTGATTTTGAAATCAAACTCACTAAGGAGAGCCATCCACCTAACTTGTCTAGCATTGAGCTTTGGTTGATCAAACATGTGCCTTAACCCACAATAGTATATCATAAGTGAAAATCTCCTACCCAGGAGGTAATGCCGCCACATTTTTAAAGCATGCACTATGGAAACCAACTCTAGATCATGGGTCACATAATTGATTTCATGATCATTCAATTTTATGGATTCGTAACAAATTTCACACCCTTCTTGCATAAGGAATCCTTCGAGTCCTTCCTTACAGGCGTCTATACACACAAAGAAGTAATCATCAAAGTATGCAATCTTCAATACGGGTGCGTGGGTTATAAGGTATTTCAGTTCTTGAAATCTTTCTTCACATTTTGATGTCCAAGTGAATTTAACCCCCTTTTTTCTTAAGGGAAGTGATTGGACAACCAATCTTGGAAAATCCTTTTATGAACCTCCTATAGTATCCTTCTAAGCCCATAAAGGACTTGATATCAGATACATCCTTTGGGGTAGGCCATTCCATGATAGATCTGATCTTGTCAGGTTCTACTGCCACTCCTTCTTCAAAAATAACATGGCCTAAGTAATGGACTTGCTTATGGAAAAAGTCACACTTGCTAAAATTAGCGTAGAGTTGATTATCTCTTAGTACTTGAAGCACTAATTTAATATGTTCTTCATGCTCCTCTCTGTTCTTGGAGTATATTAGGATATCATCAATGAAAACCAATACAAATTTGTCTAGGAATTTGTTGAGTACATTATTGATCAAGCACATAAAAGTGGTGGGGGCATTGGTTAATCCAAATGGCACCACCACAAATTCAAAGTGACCATATCTTGTCCTGAAGGCAGTTTTGTGGATGTCTTCATCCTTGATTCGGACTTGATGGTATCCTGACCTTAATTCAATCTTAGAGAAAATGGAAGCACCCCTTAATTGGTCAAACAAGTCATCAATTCTTGGTAAGGGATACTTGTTCTTTATGGTTGTCTTACTGAGTTGTCTATATTCTATGCACATTCGGAGTGTGCCATCTTTCTTCTTCACAAACAAGATGGGTTCTCCCCATGGAGACACGTTGGGCCAGATGTAGCCTTTGTCCATCATCTCCTTTAGCTATAGCTTGAGCTCAACTAGCTCTAGTGTAATCATCTTATAGGGCATCCTAGACATTGGCATTGCTCCCGGTGCAAGTTCTATGGAGAAGTCAATGTCTCTTCTCGTAGGTAGACCTGATACCTCTTCTGGAAACACGTCTTTATACTCTCTTAATATGGGGTGGTTCTCTAGGTTTGGTTTGTCATCCTCAACATATTCCAACACATGTATTGCATATAGAGGACATCCCTTCCTATAATACTTTTTCATTTGAAGGGTTGATATTCATCTCACTGAGACAAGCCCCTGAATCCATTGAAGGGTTATTTTTCTCCCTTCTTCATTTTCACACTCCAAAGTTTTATGGTAACATTCCAACTTGGTTTTATAAGTGGCTAGTCAGTCCATACCAACCAACAAGTCATAGGTTCCTAGGGGACATTTGTTAAGGGTCGCTTGGGTAGGTAATTCATCCATAATGAGTTGGCAAGCTGGTATGACCTCTGCTACTTTTCTTTTGGTTCCGGTGGCTAGTTATACCAACCATGGATTAACATGTCTAACTAGTTGCAATTTACACTTATCAACAGTTTGAGGGGTCACATAACTCAAATTAGAACCAGGGTCAATTAAAATAGAAACTACATTGTTGGTGATCATACCTTCCATCTCCACCACTGAAGCTTGGTGGTCGGATTGTTTATTATCCAAGTTTGCATAAATCCATGGCATACTCCTAGCCACATCATTGACTGTGGTAGCTTATTGGATATTGTAGACTCGTCTATTGTTTTGTTGTTTGTGTGGAAAATCCCTAAGCAAAGTTTCTTCTCCACAACCCCAACATTTCAATGGTTCTTTCTTTGGGTTATCAGTCTTTCCTGGGACTGCTCCAAAAGGTTTATTTCCACTCTAGGAGGGGAAATTTTGTTGATACACACTTCTAGTAGGAAGGCTCATCCTAGAACCCTTCCCATAGTTCTTAAATCTTGAGGATTTAAACCCCTTCTTATTGAATCCCAAACTACTTTTCTTCTTCTAGTACTCGCGGGGTTCTGTTTGACTCCTGAATTGTTCATAACGATACCTTTCCTTCTGGATAGTGTCTTCTAAGGTCTTTGGCTCATCAAACTCAATCCTGTCTTGGTAGGTCTGCGGTAACCCGCTAATAAATCACTTCACTTTTACCTTTCCATCCTTTATGTAGGGTACATACCTTAGCAACTCAAAGAATTTATTGACATATTCCTCTATGGTGAGCTATCCCAACCTGAGTTCATAGAATTCCTTAGTCTTCCCATCAAAGTATTTCTCTGACAGATACTTCTTATTGAAGTATTTCCCAAATTGTTTCCATGACAAGTCCTTCTCATGGATTCCCTTCACATTCCTAAGGTCTTCCCATCAAATGGAAGCCTTTCCATTCAGGCTGAAGATGGCTATTTGAGCCTTCAAGTTTTCAGAGTAGTCATGGACTCTGAAATACTTCTTTAAACTAAGCAGCCAATCTTATGCCTCTTCCCCCTTCTCAATATCTCCATTGAAAGAGGGTGGTTTGGCTTTCTTGAACTCTTCAGGATCATGACTTTTGGAATGCTTTCACTTCTTTCCTTTCCTTTGAGAATGTGAGCTAGCTATGCTACTAGAAGATCCCTCGGAGTTTCCAATTTCCTCTCCAGAGGACTCTTCCGATGAGCATCTCCTACCTTCAGGTTGGACCTTCCTCGAGGTACTCCTCCTAGTGTGGCCACTTATGGGACCACGTTTTCATATCTCGGGTGGACTTTGACTTCTCTTCGTATGTTGCCAGTCCACCTAATTGGTTGCGGGTGCATGCTGCAGTTGCCTCTATATATCAGATAAAGTTTGCAACAAGACTGCATTAATTTCCATTTGTTTTTCTTTCTCCTTTATCAATCTCTCGTTGTCGGCCATACAACTCTGTAATTCAGCCATGAGGCTCCTTACAGTTTCATCCAAATCCTAAGGGGTTTCCACCGCCCTCCTTTCATCATATTCTTCGTCTCTATTGTGGGAGCCATCCCCCAGTTCCTGGCGCATCACCATCCTTTATACTTGTAGTTTTCCCATGATTTACTAACTGCTTGAGTGCTGACAAAACACCTATTGTTAGCCAACAATCTATTAGTTTATGAACAACACATAGTTCATATTTATTAAATACACACACAGTAAAAAGCTTCATTCTTTTCTTTAGTAAAATTTTAACCAGACTCTTTAGGAAAGAGGTAATATAGGGTGTCACCCTTAAAATTCCTTTAAATTTTGTTTTTGCGCGACTCATCCATGAGCCCAAGCAGGCCAAGTGTTGTAACCATGCTCTGATACCAATTTGTAACACACCCGACCCCTGGGTACCTTTCCTAGGGATGGGGCATTTGAATTTTCGTCTTACTTCTTAAACCAGATCCTCCTTTTCTGTCTCTATTGTATTTCTGCTCACCAAGAGCTCTCCAACCTTATTCAACATGCTCTTATTGCAGTTCAAGAGAGGAAGACATGCTCCGATGAAGGATCTTTGGGCGTTCATCAATTGAGATCCATGTAGAATCCACAAGAATCCATTACCAGGTTCTCTCCTCTTGCAGGGAACACCCATTCATCACCTAAGCCAATGACGCACTCAATATTCATATAACATGCTGACTGTAGGGGGATTCAACACTTCAACACTTCGACAATTCAGTGTTCAACGCCTCTTTACTGTCTATGCACGAGACCTCTTGGAGTCCCGAACTCCTGAATTCTCGTAAATTTGCCACATAGCTCCGACCTTTGGGCCTTTTGGACTCTCTACAATACTACACTCCAAATCCTCTGGAGTCCCGAAGTTTCGGACTCCCGGAGTTTCGGTCACTTCACCACGCACTTTGGCTAGGCAGACACATACCACATGCTGACACGTAGAAGGGCCATGGGTGACACATGTCATGTTCCAATAAGCATATATGGTCTACAAAAATCACAAATCGAGATGACACGTGGCACATCGATCATGGGTCCACGTCACCCTGGTGACGTCGACTTGCCACATCATGCCAGAATGAAAACCTTCTAACACCTCTCAGATCTCATGGTCGAGATATGGCCACGTAGATCCATAGATCTACAAATATTGTTACTTTGTGACTCCGGCCTTCAGGGGTTTGGCGATGCAAACTCCTCCTTTCTCAAGGATTTGGTCAACATCGAGTTGACCACAGCCTAGATATGATGGTTAGGAAAAGTCCTGAAGCATCCTCTAATCGACGGCTCTCGTCACTTCCGGATTCAGAACTTATCAACACACCACACCTCAAATCCCCCCAGGAGTGCCCAGTCTCCGGACTCAAGGATCTAGCGCCACGTGTCCCCTGTATATCAATGGCTGAGAGGGATCCTGAAGAATCCGAGGATCGATGGTCCTCATTACTTCGTGAATGCGACCTTCGGGGATTTTGATGTTATAACATCCCTATCCTCCTGAAGCAGTCAATGCCGCACTAACTACATCGTAAATACAATGGTTAGGAAATAACCTGAAGGATCCCTAGATATATGGTCCTGGTCACTTCGCAGCTCCGGCCTTTGAGGGTTTTGGATTTACTTCCACTCCATTCTCCCGAAGCAGGACTTCGTCGAAGTACTGTGCGTGGGTCCCTCCTCCTAAATGATTGGACGGTAGGCGAGGCTCTTAACAATATCCCCCAAATCTACGGCTCTCCTTTACTTTGTAATTTCAACATTCGGGAAGGTTGATGCTATGGCATCTCCGTTCTCTTGAAGTGGTACTCCTCTGAAGTCCCCTTGGCATAGATCTAATGGCTGAGGGAACCCCCAAACATTATCAATTGGTGGCTCATTCTACTTCGTGATGGGGAGATGGATCCCGATTTAGTCGATAAGATAGGTTACTCTAACTACTAGGGAAAGCGCCCAACACTGGTCAACCTCACAGGTAACCATGACTCTCGGTCACCTTCGATCGGTTTGTGATTATTTGGGTCGACAATACTCTGAAGTCCCAGACATTCAGAGTTCCGAAGCCAAAATAATTTAGCTCCCTTAGGCTTAGAAGAGCGTTCCTAGGTGTTGGTCACATGGGTCCTTCTAAACTCTCATGAGTTAAACATATCTTCCTCATCGTGATCTTGCGAAGGACTTGGGCATGATGTCTTGGCTGTGAAACAAGGAGTCTGAAGGAGATATCCTCTTCAGATGGACAGTGTCAGATTGATGCAATGTTTTTTATCCCAACCCTCCTACAGGTTTACGTCCCAAGAAGCCTCGAAGGCTAAACTAGGGCATATAAACGATCAATCATAAACATAAGTCCACAAGAAGGTAAATGCATACACATAACTTGATCATTCAATACAGAGACCATTCTTAGAGGTATAAATACATGCATTCATTCATTATCCCATTTCAAAACACAAAGTATGGAAACACTTATCAGAACCAGAAGACGTGATGCGACTGCTAAAAGGGGTGCTTGTTTCCACCCAACCATAGGCTCAGTCACTCTTAACGGATTTACCATTGGACACCCTCGAGCCGGACCACGATGCTTTGAGAGGGAATTCTTTCTTCTGACTCAACAACAGTCAGGGACAGAGGTTACTCTCCTTCTCCCACAGGATCTTAGCAACGAGTTTCCTCTATACCAAGCAAGGAGGCCTGCCTAAGTACTTCCTCAGTCACTTATCACCCTCGTTTATCAGCTTGTATCATAACCCTACTAGTCACATCCTACGACCAAAACACGTTTGTTTTCTCAGTTCTTTTTCGAACTTGAGAGCTTAGTCTTCCTTCTCTTCTTCTCTTCTCAACTCTTCATATGCCCACCATGCCCTCCTTTCTTTCCTTCCTCAACAAGATTTTGTGTGGTCCGAATTCCCAGTCCGTGGACAGGGCTGAAAGCCTTACATATGGGCACTCTGCCCCATCCCCTCATTAACTCTTGAGGAGGTCTTCCCACCTACCAGCCTGACTGTAATTCATTCCTGGGTCAGAGGATTGTTATGGTCTTAAGTAACTAAATCCAACAAGGTACTGGTTTGGTGGGGTTATCTCAACCATTCCGGGTTCCCCTCGCCATCTCTTTCATAGCATCTGTATTCTATCTTGGCAAACCCCCGCTTTCAATAGTCATGCAACACTTATCCATTTCTATTAATAATGTAAATTACCTTCCTTGACATTTTATACAAAGATTCATCAAATCAAACATTCACACATATCGAGTTTTCCATAGTCTCTTGGCCAATATATTTATATTTAGAAACTGGGGGAAACATGGGTGTTACAAAGGGTGTCCACCAAATTGCCAAGAGAACTCCAATGCCTAAGGGAGGAATACCAAGACAAAATCTAACTGATGTCGAGAAATCACCAAGCAAGTTGTCTCCATCGTGCAAATACATCATGGACTATCTCCCATGTGCTAATCCATCTTGGACCATCCATGGGTTGAAGATACACCATGTAAACCAAAGTTCATGAAGAACCCCAAACATGGTGTAAGCACTTTTGGAGTAACCCCAAAAGTTAACACATAAGTATGAATTATAGTTAATAAATGTTATGGAATGCAATACTTTGAAGTACAAAACTAGTTGCAACCATATCCCAACAACTGACCTAAGTATTTTATTCAAATCTTCATGACTATTTGTCAAAAACCAATGGAAACTAATACATTGAACTTTGAACTTCTAGATTATTATTAGAAAGAACCAAAGGTCCATCAACTCTATGACATTAAACACATTACAATGGTTGAATTCTAGTCCCAAAAGACAATCTTATAGATTTAATACACAAGGAAACTATGTTACCCTATACACGTAGTGAAGTGAATCACCTATCATAGAAATATGATTTCCCTCAATCAAGGGTATGCCAAAAATGCCAAGGGCTAAAGTTGACACTACGATGTGGTATACATTTCCAATGCTAGTCCCAAAATACAATCTTGTAGATTTAATACGAAAGGAAACTATGTTACCCTATACAAGTAGTGAAGTGAATCACCTATCATAGAAATATGATTGCCCTAAATCAAGGGTATGCTAAAAATGACAAGGGCTAAAGTTGACACTACGTTGTGGTATATATTTCCAATACTCTAAAATGAAAATAAAAGGAAATTATTCGCAACTCTAATATGTGCTAAAGTAAAAGAAAACATAGGAGTTAATTATTCTTCATCATGTGTATTGAAAAGGAAGCTAAAAACCCTATGGAACAATCATTATTGCAAATGACAAATAAGTATTGTAATTCCTAAAATATATTAGAAGGAAAGGAGCAATGAAAAAAGACAGAAAGCACCTCACTTACACCTAATAACATATTTACAAGTTGTTTGTTGAAAAAGACACAGAGCACCTCACTTACACCTAATAACATATTTACAAGTTGTTTATTTATTGCAACATCCCTCAATTACACCTAATAACATGTTTACAAGCTGTTTATTACAACATCAAAAGAAGACAATTACGACATCATAAGATACTAAAATAGGCTTGAAGTGCAAAATTCCCGAAAAGATAAATTTGTGACTCGACATGTGGAGTTTTATTAATTTATTGTTGGATAAAATGATGTTATAAGAAGCAATATGGATAGTTGCTTCTGTATTTCAATAGGTTATTCGCATTTTGGATAAAAAAGTTGCAATTACTTTTTTAATGGATCCTATAGGCTAATTTATTGATAAGTAAGAATCCCAAACTCATGCTCAATTTAATCAAGTAACTCAAGAGGTTAGAATGTTGATAATACATTAGGTTCATAAAAGTAAACATATAAAAGCTTCATCAATCTCATACCTCCACTAATATTAAGGTTAGAATGTTGATAATACATTAGGTTCATAAAAGTAAACATATAAAAGCTTCATCAATCTCATACCTCATATTAAAAGTAAACATAGCAAGCATTCTCATTTTCATACCCTAATGATATTAAAAATAAAAAATAAACATAGCAACCTTCTTCATTTTACACATCTCCAATTATATTGGATGTCCAAGTTACATTGATATTACATATCCAAGTTACAATGTTATGTATAAAGTAGTCACTTTCAGTAGTAGAAATAAATATATTTAAAAAGGTGAAAAAAAATAATTTGAGCCACAAATAAAAGGTAAGCATATTAAATTGAAACTTTTTATTGTCAAATATCTAACTATGATCTTTAGTGTGGTGGATAACTATGATCTTTGGGTTTTCAACGAAAATAATTATTTGTTGATTGTTATTATGAAAACAAATTTTTCAAAATTTTTAGATAGCTATTATATAAAAGGTAAGCATATTAAATTGAAACTTTTTATTGTCAAATATCTAACTATGATCTTTAGTGTGGTGGATAACTATGATCTTTGGGTTTTCAACGAAAATAATTATTTGTTGATTGTTATTATGAAAACAAATTTTTCAAAATTTTTAGATAGCTATTATGTTGGTCTAGATAGTAAATACCAATTATTATTATGAGAACAAATTTCTCAAAATTTTAGATAGACAACATGTTGGCCTAGATAATAAATACCAATGTATTTTTGAGAAGACCCAAAACATCCTCGCTATTTTCATGGGTAACATGATCCTACTTCAATTTTATAGGTCATCCTTTAATAAGGCATGACTTAAGGCTATTGAGTGAGATTCTTAGTGTTAAAGGATTTAGCTAAAGGCATGACTTAAGGCTATTGACTGGGATTCTTAATGTTTAAGGATTTAGCTCGATTCATAGTAGAATGCATATATGGTATTTTATCATGGTTTAAGATTTTCTATGAGAAAATATGTAAGGATGGGATTTCCTTTTTTTGGCATTATTATGCTTATAAATTTCAGAATTTTAGGGATTTAAATAATGTATTGGTGGTCTATCATGAGTTTTCCTTGAAAAAGCACAAGAGAAGGGACTCTATTGAAGTGTTTAACTACGACAATATGAATGGCTAGAACATAAAAAACAAATTTGGATGTTAAGTATGATGCAAAGTCCTCCTTTAATATTGATCTCTTCTTCATATGTTTTGGAGGATAGGTCGCCCTCTCCTTATTCAAGAGATTGTTACTCTCATAATTTTGGGCTTCAATATCCTCATCTTCTACGTTTTTTAATGATTCTTTGTTTGAGGTTATGTCTTTCCCAGACTTCTTTTCTATAGAGATCATTTCTTTCTTTTGGGTTTCATCATGTTGTTTACCCTCTCCATTGTTTTCCCTTACATTCCAAGAAACTACATATAATACAAGAATTCTATCAAATAACTTTCATGCATCCTCCAAATAGGAGCATTTGGCATACATGTCTACAAGGGAACTCACCGTGACGACGCAAAATTGAAACCTACTTTGAATAACGATGTTGCGGATCCCCTTGCCCTATTTGAAGGCTACCAAGTTTCCACATCCTTGTACAACAAAGGCTAAGGTGAATGATTAGGTGGAATGCATATTTGTTGCATTTGGCCTTGGGTTTAGCAAGGGTGTTGTAAGTTTTGGAATGCAAATATGGAGTCCAGGGTCCTTTTCCTCTTCTTCTTAATTGCTCTTTTTCTCATATGACTTTAAACCATCCACCCAATATTTGCAAGAGCTTGTAAGTTTGGATGCTCTAGTGTGTTGTTTCACATAGGGAATCATTGACTAAACTACATCAATCATTTAATGTTGACCAATAATCTTCTTATGATTGAACAAGATTTAGCCGAACTTGTAAACTCTTCTCCAAATGCAAATGGGAAATGGACATTAATAATGCCAAATTTAGAGAGTTAGACAAAGTAATTAAGAAATAACATTAAAAATCTTTTGTGTGTATGTATGAAGGAAAATCTCACAAGATCCCCTTCTTTTTCAGAATATATTGATAGAGGGCAGTGAAATTGACAACCCCAATAATGGCTAATAACCCCAGGAGTCTCGACTATATTTGAACCTATAATCTATGGTATCCGTAAAAAACGTGCCTTGGACAATGAAAGAAGTAAGTGAGGTTTCAAGTTAATCAATTTTGGGTTGCTTTGTCGTGTACTTCCACTCATTCCTTGTACATGACAAAGGCATTATCCCTATTTGAAAAGTCTTGACTTTCTTACCCCTAACATTTGTCAAGACCCCATATATATATACCCAAGAGGATGAGATGCTCGTAAATAATATGTCACTATAGGAATGCATGGCAATGTTGCCCAGTTTGACCACCTAATCATACCATGCTACTAAGTGGGGTCCCTACATGCTAATTGAATAGATTAAACTAACCCTTAGAGTGTGTATATATATATATATATATATATATATAAGGAAGGAAGCTCCAAGGGTTAGTTCAAGTAGTTTTGAGTTAGACGTAAAGCTATTCTCATCGGAGGAGGTCATGAGTTCGAATCTCTTATTCCCCTTGAGGTTAGGCTTGCCACGAATATCAGGGCCAATAGAGTAAAAGATGAAACAATTGAATTCACACACCGAAGTAAGCGAAAGAGATTAAGAAGAATAAAGTAAACTTTGAAATCATAATCATTTAGTGTCCTTTCCATGACATCAAGAAACTTTTATGCTTGAACAACGATTATATAGTGTGGTTTCCAAGTTATGAGCATGGATCTTATCTTTATGTTCTTGAGTTTGAGTCCCTCGGTGGGGGTTTGATCCTTTCGGTTCTATAACACGTGCATGTGTTTAACGTTTTGGGTCCAATAATGACGTAGCTCTGTGTTCGAACCCACTCTGAGAAGCGTTAGCTGATCCTCGTTACTATAATATTCTGCAAATCAAGTCTGTTTCTAAGATGCCAGGTATCGATCCCTGTACCTTTGCAAATCAAGTGTGTTTCTGATAACCTCATCGAGTCCAGCGTAGTTGTGTGTTCGAACCCCACTGTTAACCTGAATCGTAGAAAATTTCAGAGCCATTTAATAATGGAGATGCGGGGTATCGATCCCCGTACCTCTCGCATGCTAAGCGAGCGCTCTACCATCTGAGCTACATCCCCATGTTATTTAATTTCCAATAATTTAAGAAAACTACTTTTATAAAAATTAAAAACGTGAAAATTATTTTACAAATCAAGTCTGTTTCATAACCGCAATCGAGTCATAGAAAATTTACCAACTTAACCAAATCCCCACATTGTTTAAATAATTATTTTAATAAACTACTTATAAAAATAAAAACGTGATAATTGTTCACTTATCCTCATTAATATAATTTTGCAAATCAAGTCTGTTTCTGATAACCACAGAGAAAAAAAATTTGCAAATCAATCATCCGAGCTACATCCCCACGTTATTGGAATTTTTTTTTGTTTCCTGGTTAAGAAAGTCTTGAAAAATAAGTAATTAATTTGCTAACAATTCTTTGTTGGAAAAGATTTTTGTGCCTCACAGTATGCAATGATACTTTCAAGTTGCTTCTCACATACAACCAAACTTATTTCAATAGAGACGAAGAACCTTCTCCAACCTCCTCTCACATACTACCAGAGTTGTTTAAGTAGAGAAAGATAACTTTCTTAAAGGAAAATCTTCTCATCACATATGTCAACAACAAAGTCATACAAGGTACACTTCTTTACACTAAATCTCAGATTTCAACTACACATTCAAAACATGATGGAATTTTCAAATTGATAGATTTTTTTTTTACAAACAATCACAACTTGTATGAATAAATACTTAACAAGTGAGCTTGAAACTCTAATCTCAACTTAGAGAGAGCTTTGAATAATTTCTATTGCACCGAACAAAATATACACTCAACATCAATGGCATACTCTCAGGAGCAAAGTGTGGTAACATTTTCTCAAGCTACATTATTTTTTACATACTTCTACCAAACTCTTAAAATTCAAAGAGTGTCTTTTTATAACTTTAATACCACATTGTTAATGGTGGCGTTGATACTACACCTTAGGAAGAAAGAAGGAGAGAGACAACAAAACAAAGCATATAAATTTGTTCATATTTCCATAGAAAAGACATGCAAAGATAAATGTTTATAGATCCCAAATAACTTTTGACACTTCATCAATATCTTAAGATTAAGGCTCTTGATTCGGGTGCTAAGCAGAGGCTACAAGCTCTCTCCAACCTCAAGCTAGATGGAAGCTAGCTCTACCCTCGGGCAACCCCATGAGGACACCCAACAACAATAAATGGGTCATTAAACAACCAATTCTACCCTTCAATGTGTTTGATCTAGAAAAGATGCAAAGCATATCTACAATTATTCGAAGAGACTCAAACTCCGAAAACATCATAGAATCTCAAGCCTCGGCTCGGGTTGTACTAGATCATAGTTAACAATGGCAGATTCCCTTAATTGGAAAGTGCATCCACAACTCACTAGGCAATTAGAGCATTTAATCAAGTTTAATTGTGGAGGTACACAATTGAGTTTCCATCCCTCTCTTGCAATTCGTCCTCGGTACATAAATTCTTCGCCAAGCACCCAGACCACTCATTTTCATTCCTTCTCTAGCAAAGAGTTGAGCAAGAAGGGTTCTTTCTCCAGGGTTGGCATTCATAGAGCTCGTCGTATCCTATATTGTACAGAAGGAACACTACAAATCCTTTGCATCTACTTCTCCAATGACGACACAATGGAAAGGGCTAGAGCCAACAATAGAGGTTGTCGTCCCTCTTCAAACCTACCTCTCCAAAGGACTCACTAGGATGTTATTAGATCAACAAAAACTTATTACGCTCAAACCCCTCCTCCAACCAGGGAAGCCTTAGAGGCTCTAGAGGAAGATGCGTGTCAAGCCAGATAAGGAACCATTGATAGTGAAGTGGATGCAAAGATGCTAGCATGGATTTTAGACACAGGGTCATCTAGATCGAGAGAGATGAAGTACTACAAAATTGTTGACCTCTACTGGGACATACAAGCCTTGCTGGGAAGAGCTCTCACAAATAAGAAAGTTGTTCTCAATGACCTTTTGATGTAGATGGAATACCTTCAATTGCAGATAAAGGCTCTAAATAAAAAGCTAACCATTATGGCAAGAAGCACTGTAGGAATCCACTTCAAAGAACCCAAAGAAGACAACCTCTTGATAATGTCATTCCTCCTCGGGTAAATGTCCCATGATAAATCCTTTAATTAACTATTTTTTGCATAAATTTTGTAGCCAACCTTCTAGACATATGGAAATAAATACTCGGAGATACTATAAGAATGACAAGAAGCCTAGCTCAAGGATTATTAATATTTTTAATAATACCATAGCAATTAGTCTCAAAGAACAGGAATATTGCTGCCATTTAGACTTCTTAGAAAGAAGATAGGCAACCTATTAATTGTAATTTTCCCTCTATATTTTTGTCCATATCTTATAATATAATTAGATAGCTTATAAAAAAAATATATTAAGATTAATGAATTCCTTTATATGAAATGTACTTTACTTCTGTAAAAAAACAAATGTTCTAACTTAGTATATTCCCTTACACATTGTAGTTACCTAGCATATGACATTTTGTTGCACATACATTATGACTCCTCGGTCTATGAGTGACATCCTTTCACTAATATTTGTAAATTCTCTCGCATCCATCCACATGACACTTTTTTGAGCATGCAATCGATAACCAAAAGCCTCATGCACTATTTTCTAGGTTTGTTTCAATCTTGCAAATTTTTGCAGAATGTGTAAAAAACTGTAATATATTGTTTATGTAGATTTTGCTCCTTTGGGTCAACTTGTATACCTAAGTCACATTGATTTAGGAGATCGCACTTGAATATTTAGATTCTGGATGTGTATTTATACCTCATTGGTCTAAGTTGAAAGGTGTCTAGTTCAAAGCTCTAAACCTTCTGCTCTTTATTGGACTACAATGGTTGTTATCTTTATAAACTAATCACATCCAACCATACATATGTATACATATGTCTATTTATGTACAATTGTTCTAGGTTTATGCTTATCTACCACACTTAATTGATGGTCCAATCATATGCACACTATGAATGTATATGCTTAGAATTGTATTTTACATGATGAAAATATGGTTACAAATTAGTTAAGTTAGCATTGTTTAGCCAATTAAGTAGAATTGTATAGCAATATTATATAGGTTATTGTGAAATCTAATTTAAGTGTCTAACATTAATCATATAACAATCACCATTGGTTATATTGGAAAAGTAATATAATCTCATGTAGAATGTTGCACCATTGGTATATATGTGTGTCAATTTACAATGCACGACATTTCTGGTCATAGATTTTGCCCCTCAATGTTATAGTCATGCATTGAGCACTTCCAAATTGCAGAAAGAAACAAGAAATTACAAGAAGCACATTTTGCATTGCTACACTTTTTCTAGAGATTGATGAAGCTCTTTAATTTTTTGAGTGTTTTTCTACTCTGATTTTTGTTGAAGATTTTTTTTTATTGAGGAGGATTTTCCTCTATTTTAGAATTCCTTTATCTGTTCTATGGAATTCACAAATGTTTAAGGAAGATATGGACACCTATAAACTACCTACGCTTATGCGTATTTGGTGACTCCATTTCCATCTTAGATATATATCTTTCTCCTACCCATGTTCAATGATCACATTATTCCCAAGCACATTAAATGAAAAAAGAGATTTAGTGGTGGGAGAAGAACCCATAGCCTTTATCTTTTCAACATGAGCATCATAAATTCTTGAAGAAATGGAAAGAAATGGTTCAACCATATATGTAAGTTAAATGAATATTTATGTAACACACCCAACTCCTTAATATCCTTTCTAGGGATGGGGCATCAATTTTTTTTTTCCTAACTCTCTCAAATCCTAATTTTGGTATCTCCATTGGCTTTTGCTCGCCACAAGCTTTCTAACGGTTACCACCACACTAAACTATGAGCTCTGGTTTGTAAGTTATTGCCTCCCTAAGTTACTCGGGTGTTATTAGTTGGGGTCTTCGACGTTCGGCACTGAACGCCCCCTTTTCTTACTCCCCGAAGTCCTGAAATCTCGCCACATGGCCTTATCCATTCGACGATCAACATTCAACGTTTTATTTTGAACGTCCCCTTTTCGACGTTCAACAATCGACAATCGACAGTCGACGTCCTATGTTTTCAGCATTTCGATGATCGTCGTTGAACGTTCAGTATTCGATGTTCAACGATCGACGTTGAACATCCCTTTACCATACTATGCCCAAATATTTCAAACTCCTGAAGTTATCCAGACTCCCGGAGTACCAGACATGTCACCAACCATGTTATCCAAATGGGCACGAACCAGACGCTGACACATGGCGAGGGCCAGGGGTGACACGTGTCCTCATTAGGGGGTGACACGTTTCATGCTCTAATAGGCATAAGGGGTATCTGAATTGGCCATATCTGGGTGACACGTGGCACCTTAGTTGTGGGTCCACATGACCCTGGATGATGTCATTGAGCCACGTCAGCCCTCGACATAAAGCCTTCTAACTCCTTTTAAATCTCACAGCTGAGATCTGTCCATGTAGATCCATAGATCCACGGTTCATGTTACTTCATGAATTTGGGCTTCAGAGCTTACCAAATCCTCACATCATGAATTCCCCAAAGAGCCAAGTCTCCGAACTCCCTAATCTAGCGCCATGTGTCCTCATCCTTTGAATGGTTGAGATTCATTTCGGCATTCGCGACTTCAGAGGTTTTCACACTTGGAAGACTCTTGGCCAAGTTCCTCTGGAGTACCAACTCTCTGGATTATAGGAACTCTTGCCATGTGGCCTCTCATCCAACAGCTCTAGTCCAACAGGTGACTTTTGACAATAAACAAGTGGGGGCCACGTGTCGCTCCACGACGCATTCCCGGTAGGTTAGGTAGTTAAGAGGGGTTCTCAAAGGAATCCTTAGATCAACGGTTGAGAGGGATCCCAAAGGATCCGAGGATCGACAGTCCACATCACTTCATAAGTTCATCATTCGAGAGTTCGGTGTGTATCTTTCAACTTCCTCTTCAGACCACGCCCGATCTATCGCCACGTGTACCTAGTATTCACGACCAGGATTTACTTCGGCTCACAAAGCTTCGGGGAGGCTCAAGCATCCCTATACTACTGAATACCCGAACTTCTTGATAATTGTTGATTTTTGGACACATGTCCCTCTATTATCAACGGTCCAGATTAACTTTGCAACTCCGACATTCAGGATTTTCAGAGCTAGACCACTCATATTCTTTTGAAGTGAAACTTCACCGAAGTGCTTAATGCCACCCTTCCTAAGTTCGATCTAATAGCTGAGAGAGATCTCCATGAGATCCCTAGATCTACGACCCTCATCTATTCACGACTTTGACATTCGACTGTTTTCAAGGGTTGTTGAGTCATAAGTTCTGAAGTCTCGAAGTCAAAAGGGCTAGCTCCTTTTGGAGTAGCGCAGGGTTCCCATACCCTGGTCATACAGATCCTTTGGAAATTCTTATGGCTAAGCGCTAATCCTCTTAGCAACAATTAGGTTAAGGACATGGGCATGAGCCCTTGGTCAGATGGGTGGATAAACTGAAGGAAATGCCTTTTTTCCCATAGAGTTGAACTTGATATTACTGCTAAGGTAAACTCAAAAGATCGGCAGGACTTAGACATTTTAGTTAATCCTATCCTGACTCTCCTGTGGATTCACATCCCATAACTCTCTAGTAGATAAGTTGAGGTAAATAGAAGACCAAGTAAATACAACAATTTACAGAAGAAAATGAGAATTTCTAATAATTTTTCAAACACTACAAGACTTAACCATAAACAAAGAAATCCAATCATTGCATCCAATGTATTACACAAAGTATGTAAATACTTATCAGAATTGGAAAATGTGAAGTGACTGTTGAAAGGGGTGCTCGTTTCCTCCCAACCATAGGCACATCCACTCCTGACAGATTTACCATTGGCCACCCTCGAGCTAGACCATGATTCTCTAAGAGAGATTCTTTCACCTTGCTCCACAACAGTTAGGGACGGAGGTTACTCTCCTCCTCCCACAGGATCTTGGCAACCAATTTTCTCTACTCCAAGAAAGGAGGTATGCATGAGCACTTCCTTAGTCACTTGTCAGCCTCATTTATCAACTTGCAACGAAACCCTTCCCATGGCTTCTTTCAGCCAAATCGAGTTGTTTCTTTTCTTTTTCTCTCAACTCCAGAGTCGGAAAACATGCTCTCTTATCTTCTGGAGATTGTTTTCTCTACTCTCCTTTCTTGCAGATCTGTTTCTATCCCCCAAATTACCTCCTTTATTTCCTTCCTCGACAAGGTTGTGTGGGTCTGAATCCCCAATTTGTGGTTAGGCCTAGAAGCCTTATAGATGGGTACTCTTCCCCATCTCCTCATTAACTCTTGAGGATGGCATTCCAACTACTAGCCTGACTGGTAATTCATTTCTGGCTCAGAGGATCGTTGAGCAATTACACCTAGTAGGTACTCGTTTGGTGAGGGTAATCTCAACCATTCTTGGTTTCCCTTACCATCTCTCTCATAGAATCCATGGTCTAACTTGGAAAACTCCCCCCTTTTAGCAGTTGTGCAACACACATCCAATTTCTATTAATAATAGAAAATTCATACATTTACCCTTTTATACAAAGGTTCATCAAACCAAACATTCACACATATTTAGTCCGCCATAGTCTCTTGGCTAGTTATAGTTATATTTACAAACTGGGGGAAACAGGGGTATTACAATTCCCTCCCCCTTAAAGGAACAACATTCTCGATGTTCTATATGTTGATTTTCTTGGTATGTACAGAAGTAAACAAAAATGGATATGCATGTTTCATGGCTTCCTCCATTTCCCATGTAGCCTCATCTGGGCCAAAGTGTTTCCACTGCACTTTGACCTGTGCAATGGTTTTGTTCCTAAGTGGGGTTTCTTTCCTGTCTATTATGCATTGAGGTTCTTGCAGGAATTCTCCCTCGGGTTCCACCTGAATCATAGACCAATCAATAATATGATTATAATCATGTACATACATCTTTAATAAATAAATAGGGAAAACATTATGTGCCTTCATTGTGGGAGGAAGTGCTAGCCAATAGGCTACTGGTCCCACTCTATCCAAAACTTCAAAGGGTCCACAATACCGAGGTGCCAGCTTGGCACAAGATCCCATCCTCAAAGATCTTTTCTTGGGTCTAACTTGGAGATACACATGATCCCCTGCTTTGAACTCTCTTGGAGTCCTTTTCATGTTTACATAGCTCTTTTGTCTATCATGGGCTATCTTCAGATTTTGTCTGATATGAATTATTTGTTGTTCCATTTCCTTTAGCATATCTGGTCCGATGGTAACTCTGTCTATTGGGTTGTTCCATCTGATTGGAATGTTGCATTGTCTTCCATAGAGGGCTTCAAAAGGGCTCATTTTTAAGGACTCTTGGTAGCCATTGTTGTAGGAAGAATCTACCAGTGGTAGGTAGTCCTCCCACTTATTGGGTTGATGCATTACATGTATCATCAACATGTCTTCTAATACTTGGTTTACTCTTTTTGTTTTCCCATCAGTTTGAGGGTGATAGGTTGTACTAAAGAACAATTTTGTTTCAAAACCAACAAACAGAGATTTCCAAAAGTTTGAAGTAAATTTTGTATCTCTGTCGGATATAATTTCCTTAGGCATGCCATGCAACCTAAATATCTCTTTCATGAAAATGCTAGCAATATCTATTTCCTTACAAGTTGACTTGATGGGTATGAAGTGAGAAACCTTGCTCAGTTTATCCACAACTACCATGATCACATCGTTCTGTTTGGTTGATCTTGGTAATCCTGTGATGAAATCCATGGAGATGGTTTCCCATTTCCATTCGGGAATTGGTAGGGGCTGCAACAACCTTGTTGGGTGTCGGCGCTCTTCCTTGACTTGCTGGCATTCTAGACACTTAGCTAAGTAATCGACTATGTCATTTTTCAGTCTGGGGAAATAAAATACTTTCCTAGTGGCCGTGATCATCTTTTGATAACCAGGATGACCAGTATATGGTATTTTGTGTAGTTCATCCATTATGAACCTCTTCAAGTCGTCACAATTTGGAATATACAATCTGCTCGTCTAAGTTAGTAGGCCATCATTAAGCATCTGATAGACTTCGTACTTCAACCATGTGGGATCTTGCTTTAGGTATGATGTCACAGTCTTGAAAAATGCATTTGTTTCTTGTTCAGTTTTGACCCTCTCTTTGATGTCTAATTCACTAGTGCTTACAACTGCCAAGTGAACTACTTTCATACTTCTACTAAGGGCATCAACCACCC
The DNA here is from genome assembly GCA_009831015.1 of Picea engelmannii. Lineage (NCBI taxonomy): Eukaryota > Viridiplantae > Streptophyta > Pinopsida > Pinales > Pinaceae > Picea > Picea engelmannii. Next base: position 503,460 of record ML788331.1, on the reverse strand, counting down.
TATTATCCTTTCCTTTGATATGTTTGATTTCAAAATCAAACTCACTAAGGAGATCCATCCACCTAGCTTGTCTCACATTGAGTTTTGGTTGGTCAAACAAATACCTCAACCCACTAAGGTCTGTCATAAGTACAAATATTATACCTAAGAGGTAATGCCTCCACATTTTTAAAGCATGCACTATGGCAGCAAATTCCATATCGTGGGTCACATAATTTTTTTCACTCTCATTCAATTTTCTGGCTTCATAGCAAATCACATGTCTTTCTTGCATAAGGACTCCTCCCGGCCCTTCCTTGCAGGCATTTGTACACAAAAGAAGTCCTTGTTTGGGTCTGCAATCTTCAGTACATGCACATTGGTTAGAAGGTATTTCATCTCTTGAAATATTTCTTCACATTATGATGTCCAAATGAATTTAACACCCTTTTTTTGAAGGGAGGTGATTGGGAAACCAATCTTGGAGAATCCCGTTATGAACCTCCTATAGTATCTTGCTAGGCCCATAAAGGATCTGATATCAAATACATCCTTTGGGGTAGGCCAATCCATGATGACTTTAATATTGTCAAGATCAACTGCCACTCCTTCCTCAGAAATAACATGGCCTAAGTAATGGACTTGTTTCTGGAAAAAGTCACACTTACTAAGCTTAGCATAGTGTTGATGTTCTCTTAGTACTTGAAGTACTAGCTTGATATGTTCTTCATGTTATTCCCTATTCTTGGAATAGATTAGGATATCATCAATGAAAAACAACACAAACCTATCCAAGAACTTTCTAAATACGTTATTCATCAAGAACATAAAAGTGGTTGGTGCATTGGTAAGCCCAAATGGAACCACCACAGATTCATAGTGACCATATCTTGTCCTAAAGGTTGTCTTGTGGATGTATTCATATTTAATTCATACCTGATGGTATCCAGACCTCAAGTCAATCTTGGAGAAGATAGTAACACCCCTTAATTGGTCAAACAAGTCATCGATCCTTGACAAGGGATACTTATTCTTGATGGTCATATTATTGAGTTGTCTATAATCTATGCATTATCTGAGTGTGTTATCCTTCTCTTTCACAAACAAGGCTAGTTTTCCCCATGGGGACACACTGGGTCGAATGTAGCCTTTGTCCCACATCTCCTTCTGTTGTAGTTTGATCTCAACTAGCTCCGGTGTACTCATTCTATAGGGTGTCCTAGACATTGGCACCACTCCTGGTACAAGTTCTATTGAAAATTCAACATCCCTTCTTGGAGGTAGACCTAGCACCTCTTCTGGAAATACATATTTATATTCTCTCAATAAGGGATGGTCCTCTAGGCTGGGTTTTTCATTCTCAACAGAGTTTAGTACTTGTATTGCATACAAGGGACATCCCTTTCTGCAATACTTCTTCACTTGGAGGGTTGATATTTGTCTCACCGAGACAGGCTTTTGAATCCCTTGTAGGTTTAACCTTCTTCCTTCTTCATTTTCACACTCCAAAGTTTTATTGTAATAGTCCAACTTGGTTTTGTGGGAAGCCAACCAGTCCATGTCAATCAATAGGTCATAATATCCTAAAGGAAGTATGTTTAGGTTCTCTTGGGTGGGCAACCCACTTATAACGAATTGGTATGCTAGTATGACCTCTGTTACTTTTCTTTTGGTTCCAATGGCTAGTTGTACCAACCATGATTTAACCTATTTAACTTGTTGCAATTTACATTTCTCAACAATTTGAGGGGAAGCATAACTCAAATTAGAACCAGGGTCAATTAAAATGGAAACATGATGGTTGGAAATTGTACCTTCCATCTCCACCACTAATGCTTGGTGGTCAACTTGTCTATTATCCAAGGCTACATAATTTTTTTGCATGCTCCTAGCCACATCATTGATTGTGGTAGCCTCTTGAACGTTGTAGAACCTCTTATTGCTTTGTTTCCTATGAATAAAACCCCTTAGTGGATGTTCCTCTCCACAACCCCAACATTTGAAGGGTTCTCTCTTCGTGTTATCGTTCTTACTTGGAATTTATCTGAATGGTTTATTTCCACTTTGGGATGGAAAATTTTGTTGATACACACTTCTGGTAGGAAGGCTCATCCTATAGCTCTTCTCATGGTTCTTAAATCTTGAGGGTTTAAACCCCTTCTTCTTGAACCCCGAATTGTTTTTCTTCTTCCAGTCTTCATGGGGTTCAGTCTTATTCTTGAATTTCTCATAACAATTCCTTACTTTTCGAATAGTATCTTCTAAGGTATTTGGCTCATCAAACTCAATTCAGTCCCGATAGGAATGAGGTAATCCACTAATAAATCATTGCATCTTTACCTTTTCAACCTTTATGTAGGGCACATACCTCATCAGCTCGAGGAATTTTTTGATATACTCATCTATGGTGAGTTGTCCCAGCTTGAGTTCATAGAACTCCTTGGTCTTCCCATCAAAGTACTTTTCTGACAAATACTTCTTCTTGAAGTATTTCTCAAATTGTTTCCATGCAAAGTCCTTCTCATGGATTCCTTTCACATTCCTAGGGTCCTCCCACCAAATTGAAGCTTTCCCATTCAGGTTGAAAATGGTTGTCCAAGCCTTTAAGTTCTTAGAGTAGTCATGAACTCTAAAGTACTTCTTCAGGCCGAGTAGCCAAACTTTTGCTTCTTCCCCCTTCTTAATCTCTCCATCGAAGGTGGGTGGTTTGTATTTCTTGAATTCTTCAGGGTCACGACTCTTGGAATGCTTCCTCTTCTTTCCTCTCGTCTGAGAATGGGAACTAGTTTTGCCACTAGAAGATTCCTTGGAGTTGTCAGTGTCCTCATAGAGACATTCTAGTGAGTGTCTCTCGACTC
>ML788331.1:426153-500523 GCA_009831015.1 Picea engelmannii | reverse complement strand
AGCATTTAATCAAGTTTAATTGTGGAGGTACACAATTGAGTTTCCATCCCTCTCTTGCAATTCGTCCTCGGTACATAAATTCTTCGCCAAGCACCCAGACCACTCATTTTCATTCCTTCTCTAGCAAAGAGTTGAGCAAGAAGGGTTCTTTCTCCAGGGTTGGCATTCATAGAGCTCGTCGTATCCTATATTGTACAGAAGGAACACTACAAATCCTTTGCATCTACTTCTCCAATGACGACACAATGGAAAGGGCTAGAGCCAACAATAGAGGTTGTCGTCCCTCTTCAAACCTACCTCTCCAAAGGACTCACTAGGATGTTATTAGATCAACAAAAACTTATTACGCTCAAACCCCTCCTCCAACCAGGGAAGCCTTAGAGGCTCTAGAGGAAGATGCGTGTCAAGCCAGATAAGGAACCATTGATAGTGAAGTGGATGCAAAGATGCTAGCATGGATTTTAGACACAGGGTCATCTAGATCGAGAGAGATGAAGTACTACAAAATTGTTGACCTCTACTGGGACATACAAGCCTTGCTGGGAAGAGCTCTCACAAATAAGAAAGTTGTTCTCAATGACCTTTTGATGTAGATGGAATACCTTCAATTGCAGATAAAGGCTCTAAATAAAAAGCTAACCATTATGGCAAGAAGCACTGTAGGAATCCACTTCAAAGAACCCAAAGAAGACAACCTCTTGATAATGTCATTCCTCCTCGGGTAAATGTCCCATGATAAATCCTTTAATTAACTATTTTTTGCATAAATTTTGTAGCCAACCTTCTAGACATATGGAAATAAATACTCGGAGATACTATAAGAATGACAAGAAGCCTAGCTCAAGGATTATTAATATTTTTAATAATACCATAGCAATTAGTCTCAAAGAACAGGAATATTGCTGCCATTTAGACTTCTTAGAAAGAAGATAGGCAACCTATTAATTGTAATTTTCCCTCTATATTTTTGTCCATATCTTATAATATAATTAGATAGCTTATAAAAAAAATATATTAAGATTAATGAATTCCTTTATATGAAATGTACTTTACTTCTGTAAAAAAACAAATGTTCTAACTTAGTATATTCCCTTACACATTGTAGTTACCTAGCATATGACATTTTGTTGCACATACATTATGACTCCTCGGTCTATGAGTGACATCCTTTCACTAATATTTGTAAATTCTCTCGCATCCATCCACATGACACTTTTTTGAGCATGCAATCGATAACCAAAAGCCTCATGCACTATTTTCTAGGTTTGTTTCAATCTTGCAAATTTTTGCAGAATGTGTAAAAAACTGTAATATATTGTTTATGTAGATTTTGCTCCTTTGGGTCAACTTGTATACCTAAGTCACATTGATTTAGGAGATCGCACTTGAATATTTAGATTCTGGATGTGTATTTATACCTCATTGGTCTAAGTTGAAAGGTGTCTAGTTCAAAGCTCTAAACCTTCTGCTCTTTATTGGACTACAATGGTTGTTATCTTTATAAACTAATCACATCCAACCATACATATGTATACATATGTCTATTTATGTACAATTGTTCTAGGTTTATGCTTATCTACCACACTTAATTGATGGTCCAATCATATGCACACTATGAATGTATATGCTTAGAATTGTATTTTACATGATGAAAATATGGTTACAAATTAGTTAAGTTAGCATTGTTTAGCCAATTAAGTAGAATTGTATAGCAATATTATATAGGTTATTGTGAAATCTAATTTAAGTGTCTAACATTAATCATATAACAATCACCATTGGTTATATTGGAAAAGTAATATAATCTCATGTAGAATGTTGCACCATTGGTATATATGTGTGTCAATTTACAATGCACGACATTTCTGGTCATAGATTTTGCCCCTCAATGTTATAGTCATGCATTGAGCACTTCCAAATTGCAGAAAGAAACAAGAAATTACAAGAAGCACATTTTGCATTGCTACACTTTTTCTAGAGATTGATGAAGCTCTTTAATTTTTTGAGTGTTTTTCTACTCTGATTTTTGTTGAAGATTTTTTTTTATTGAGGAGGATTTTCCTCTATTTTAGAATTCCTTTATCTGTTCTATGGAATTCACAAATGTTTAAGGAAGATATGGACACCTATAAACTACCTACGCTTATGCGTATTTGGTGACTCCATTTCCATCTTAGATATATATCTTTCTCCTACCCATGTTCAATGATCACATTATTCCCAAGCACATTAAATGAAAAAAGAGATTTAGTGGTGGGAGAAGAACCCATAGCCTTTATCTTTTCAACATGAGCATCATAAATTCTTGAAGAAATGGAAAGAAATGGTTCAACCATATATGTAAGTTAAATGAATATTTATGTAACACACCCAACTCCTTAATATCCTTTCTAGGGATGGGGCATCAATTTTTTTTTTCCTAACTCTCTCAAATCCTAATTTTGGTATCTCCATTGGCTTTTGCTCGCCACAAGCTTTCTAACGGTTACCACCACACTAAACTATGAGCTCTGGTTTGTAAGTTATTGCCTCCCTAAGTTACTCGGGTGTTATTAGTTGGGGTCTTCGACGTTCGGCACTGAACGCCCCCTTTTCTTACTCCCCGAAGTCCTGAAATCTCGCCACATGGCCTTATCCATTCGACGATCAACATTCAACGTTTTATTTTGAACGTCCCCTTTTCGACGTTCAACAATCGACAATCGACAGTCGACGTCCTATGTTTTCAGCATTTCGATGATCGTCGTTGAACGTTCAGTATTCGATGTTCAACGATCGACGTTGAACATCCCTTTACCATACTATGCCCAAATATTTCAAACTCCTGAAGTTATCCAGACTCCCGGAGTACCAGACATGTCACCAACCATGTTATCCAAATGGGCACGAACCAGACGCTGACACATGGCGAGGGCCAGGGGTGACACGTGTCCTCATTAGGGGGTGACACGTTTCATGCTCTAATAGGCATAAGGGGTATCTGAATTGGCCATATCTGGGTGACACGTGGCACCTTAGTTGTGGGTCCACATGACCCTGGATGATGTCATTGAGCCACGTCAGCCCTCGACATAAAGCCTTCTAACTCCTTTTAAATCTCACAGCTGAGATCTGTCCATGTAGATCCATAGATCCACGGTTCATGTTACTTCATGAATTTGGGCTTCAGAGCTTACCAAATCCTCACATCATGAATTCCCCAAAGAGCCAAGTCTCCGAACTCCCTAATCTAGCGCCATGTGTCCTCATCCTTTGAATGGTTGAGATTCATTTCGGCATTCGCGACTTCAGAGGTTTTCACACTTGGAAGACTCTTGGCCAAGTTCCTCTGGAGTACCAACTCTCTGGATTATAGGAACTCTTGCCATGTGGCCTCTCATCCAACAGCTCTAGTCCAACAGGTGACTTTTGACAATAAACAAGTGGGGGCCACGTGTCGCTCCACGACGCATTCCCGGTAGGTTAGGTAGTTAAGAGGGGTTCTCAAAGGAATCCTTAGATCAACGGTTGAGAGGGATCCCAAAGGATCCGAGGATCGACAGTCCACATCACTTCATAAGTTCATCATTCGAGAGTTCGGTGTGTATCTTTCAACTTCCTCTTCAGACCACGCCCGATCTATCGCCACGTGTACCTAGTATTCACGACCAGGATTTACTTCGGCTCACAAAGCTTCGGGGAGGCTCAAGCATCCCTATACTACTGAATACCCGAACTTCTTGATAATTGTTGATTTTTGGACACATGTCCCTCTATTATCAACGGTCCAGATTAACTTTGCAACTCCGACATTCAGGATTTTCAGAGCTAGACCACTCATATTCTTTTGAAGTGAAACTTCACCGAAGTGCTTAATGCCACCCTTCCTAAGTTCGATCTAATAGCTGAGAGAGATCTCCATGAGATCCCTAGATCTACGACCCTCATCTATTCACGACTTTGACATTCGACTGTTTTCAAGGGTTGTTGAGTCATAAGTTCTGAAGTCTCGAAGTCAAAAGGGCTAGCTCCTTTTGGAGTAGCGCAGGGTTCCCATACCCTGGTCATACAGATCCTTTGGAAATTCTTATGGCTAAGCGCTAATCCTCTTAGCAACAATTAGGTTAAGGACATGGGCATGAGCCCTTGGTCAGATGGGTGGATAAACTGAAGGAAATGCCTTTTTTCCCATAGAGTTGAACTTGATATTACTGCTAAGGTAAACTCAAAAGATCGGCAGGACTTAGACATTTTAGTTAATCCTATCCTGACTCTCCTGTGGATTCACATCCCATAACTCTCTAGTAGATAAGTTGAGGTAAATAGAAGACCAAGTAAATACAACAATTTACAGAAGAAAATGAGAATTTCTAATAATTTTTCAAACACTACAAGACTTAACCATAAACAAAGAAATCCAATCATTGCATCCAATGTATTACACAAAGTATGTAAATACTTATCAGAATTGGAAAATGTGAAGTGACTGTTGAAAGGGGTGCTCGTTTCCTCCCAACCATAGGCACATCCACTCCTGACAGATTTACCATTGGCCACCCTCGAGCTAGACCATGATTCTCTAAGAGAGATTCTTTCACCTTGCTCCACAACAGTTAGGGACGGAGGTTACTCTCCTCCTCCCACAGGATCTTGGCAACCAATTTTCTCTACTCCAAGAAAGGAGGTATGCATGAGCACTTCCTTAGTCACTTGTCAGCCTCATTTATCAACTTGCAACGAAACCCTTCCCATGGCTTCTTTCAGCCAAATCGAGTTGTTTCTTTTCTTTTTCTCTCAACTCCAGAGTCGGAAAACATGCTCTCTTATCTTCTGGAGATTGTTTTCTCTACTCTCCTTTCTTGCAGATCTGTTTCTATCCCCCAAATTACCTCCTTTATTTCCTTCCTCGACAAGGTTGTGTGGGTCTGAATCCCCAATTTGTGGTTAGGCCTAGAAGCCTTATAGATGGGTACTCTTCCCCATCTCCTCATTAACTCTTGAGGATGGCATTCCAACTACTAGCCTGACTGGTAATTCATTTCTGGCTCAGAGGATCGTTGAGCAATTACACCTAGTAGGTACTCGTTTGGTGAGGGTAATCTCAACCATTCTTGGTTTCCCTTACCATCTCTCTCATAGAATCCATGGTCTAACTTGGAAAACTCCCCCCTTTTAGCAGTTGTGCAACACACATCCAATTTCTATTAATAATAGAAAATTCATACATTTACCCTTTTATACAAAGGTTCATCAAACCAAACATTCACACATATTTAGTCCGCCATAGTCTCTTGGCTAGTTATAGTTATATTTACAAACTGGGGGAAACAGGGGTATTACAATTCCCTCCCCCTTAAAGGAACAACATTCTCGATGTTCTATATGTTGATTTTCTTGGTATGTACAGAAGTAAACAAAAATGGATATGCATGTTTCATGGCTTCCTCCATTTCCCATGTAGCCTCATCTGGGCCAAAGTGTTTCCACTGCACTTTGACCTGTGCAATGGTTTTGTTCCTAAGTGGGGTTTCTTTCCTGTCTATTATGCATTGAGGTTCTTGCAGGAATTCTCCCTCGGGTTCCACCTGAATCATAGACCAATCAATAATATGATTATAATCATGTACATACATCTTTAATAAATAAATAGGGAAAACATTATGTGCCTTCATTGTGGGAGGAAGTGCTAGCCAATAGGCTACTGGTCCCACTCTATCCAAAACTTCAAAGGGTCCACAATACCGAGGTGCCAGCTTGGCACAAGATCCCATCCTCAAAGATCTTTTCTTGGGTCTAACTTGGAGATACACATGATCCCCTGCTTTGAACTCTCTTGGAGTCCTTTTCATGTTTACATAGCTCTTTTGTCTATCATGGGCTATCTTCAGATTTTGTCTGATATGAATTATTTGTTGTTCCATTTCCTTTAGCATATCTGGTCCGATGGTAACTCTGTCTATTGGGTTGTTCCATCTGATTGGAATGTTGCATTGTCTTCCATAGAGGGCTTCAAAAGGGCTCATTTTTAAGGACTCTTGGTAGCCATTGTTGTAGGAAGAATCTACCAGTGGTAGGTAGTCCTCCCACTTATTGGGTTGATGCATTACATGTATCATCAACATGTCTTCTAATACTTGGTTTACTCTTTTTGTTTTCCCATCAGTTTGAGGGTGATAGGTTGTACTAAAGAACAATTTTGTTTCAAAACCAACAAACAGAGATTTCCAAAAGTTTGAAGTAAATTTTGTATCTCTGTCGGATATAATTTCCTTAGGCATGCCATGCAACCTAAATATCTCTTTCATGAAAATGCTAGCAATATCTATTTCCTTACAAGTTGACTTGATGGGTATGAAGTGAGAAACCTTGCTCAGTTTATCCACAACTACCATGATCACATCGTTCTGTTTGGTTGATCTTGGTAATCCTGTGATGAAATCCATGGAGATGGTTTCCCATTTCCATTCGGGAATTGGTAGGGGCTGCAACAACCTTGTTGGGTGTCGGCGCTCTTCCTTGACTTGCTGGCATTCTAGACACTTAGCTAAGTAATCGACTATGTCATTTTTCAGTCTGGGGAAATAAAATACTTTCCTAGTGGCCGTGATCATCTTTTGATAACCAGGATGACCAGTATATGGTATTTTGTGTAGTTCATCCATTATGAACCTCTTCAAGTCGTCACAATTTGGAATATACAATCTGCTCGTCTAAGTTAGTAGGCCATCATTAAGCATCTGATAGACTTCGTACTTCAACCATGTGGGATCTTGCTTTAGGTATGATGTCACAGTCTTGAAAAATGCATTTGTTTCTTGTTCAGTTTTGACCCTCTCTTTGATGTCTAATTCACTAGTGCTTACAACTGCCAAGTGAACTACTTTCATACTTCTACTAAGGGCATCAACCACCCTATTATCCTTTCCTTTGATATGTTTGATTTCAAAATCAAACTCACTAAGGAGATCCATCCACCTAGCTTGTCTCACATTGAGTTTTGGTTGGTCAAACAAATACCTCAACCCACTAAGGTCTGTCATAAGTACAAATATTATACCTAAGAGGTAATGCCTCCACATTTTTAAAGCATGCACTATGGCAGCAAATTCCATATCGTGGGTCACATAATTTTTTTCACTCTCATTCAATTTTCTGGCTTCATAGCAAATCACATGTCTTTCTTGCATAAGGACTCCTCCCGGCCCTTCCTTGCAGGCATTTGTACACAAAAGAAGTCCTTGTTTGGGTCTGCAATCTTCAGTACATGCACATTGGTTAGAAGGTATTTCATCTCTTGAAATATTTCTTCACATTATGATGTCCAAATGAATTTAACACCCTTTTTTTGAAGGGAGGTGATTGGGAAACCAATCTTGGAGAATCCCGTTATGAACCTCCTATAGTATCTTGCTAGGCCCATAAAGGATCTGATATCAAATACATCCTTTGGGGTAGGCCAATCCATGATGACTTTAATATTGTCAAGATCAACTGCCACTCCTTCCTCAGAAATAACATGGCCTAAGTAATGGACTTGTTTCTGGAAAAAGTCACACTTACTAAGCTTAGCATAGTGTTGATGTTCTCTTAGTACTTGAAGTACTAGCTTGATATGTTCTTCATGTTATTCCCTATTCTTGGAATAGATTAGGATATCATCAATGAAAAACAACACAAACCTATCCAAGAACTTTCTAAATACGTTATTCATCAAGAACATAAAAGTGGTTGGTGCATTGGTAAGCCCAAATGGAACCACCACAGATTCATAGTGACCATATCTTGTCCTAAAGGTTGTCTTGTGGATGTATTCATATTTAATTCATACCTGATGGTATCCAGACCTCAAGTCAATCTTGGAGAAGATAGTAACACCCCTTAATTGGTCAAACAAGTCATCGATCCTTGACAAGGGATACTTATTCTTGATGGTCATATTATTGAGTTGTCTATAATCTATGCATTATCTGAGTGTGTTATCCTTCTCTTTCACAAACAAGGCTAGTTTTCCCCATGGGGACACACTGGGTCGAATGTAGCCTTTGTCCCACATCTCCTTCTGTTGTAGTTTGATCTCAACTAGCTCCGGTGTACTCATTCTATAGGGTGTCCTAGACATTGGCACCACTCCTGGTACAAGTTCTATTGAAAATTCAACATCCCTTCTTGGAGGTAGACCTAGCACCTCTTCTGGAAATACATATTTATATTCTCTCAATAAGGGATGGTCCTCTAGGCTGGGTTTTTCATTCTCAACAGAGTTTAGTACTTGTATTGCATACAAGGGACATCCCTTTCTGCAATACTTCTTCACTTGGAGGGTTGATATTTGTCTCACCGAGACAGGCTTTTGAATCCCTTGTAGGTTTAACCTTCTTCCTTCTTCATTTTCACACTCCAAAGTTTTATTGTAATAGTCCAACTTGGTTTTGTGGGAAGCCAACCAGTCCATGTCAATCAATAGGTCATAATATCCTAAAGGAAGTATGTTTAGGTTCTCTTGGGTGGGCAACCCACTTATAACGAATTGGTATGCTAGTATGACCTCTGTTACTTTTCTTTTGGTTCCAATGGCTAGTTGTACCAACCATGATTTAACCTATTTAACTTGTTGCAATTTACATTTCTCAACAATTTGAGGGGAAGCATAACTCAAATTAGAACCAGGGTCAATTAAAATGGAAACATGATGGTTGGAAATTGTACCTTCCATCTCCACCACTAATGCTTGGTGGTCAACTTGTCTATTATCCAAGGCTACATAATTTTTTTGCATGCTCCTAGCCACATCATTGATTGTGGTAGCCTCTTGAACGTTGTAGAACCTCTTATTGCTTTGTTTCCTATGAATAAAACCCCTTAGTGGATGTTCCTCTCCACAACCCCAACATTTGAAGGGTTCTCTCTTCGTGTTATCGTTCTTACTTGGAATTTATCTGAATGGTTTATTTCCACTTTGGGATGGAAAATTTTGTTGATACACACTTCTGGTAGGAAGGCTCATCCTATAGCTCTTCTCATGGTTCTTAAATCTTGAGGGTTTAAACCCCTTCTTCTTGAACCCCGAATTGTTTTTCTTCTTCCAGTCTTCATGGGGTTCAGTCTTATTCTTGAATTTCTCATAACAATTCCTTACTTTTCGAATAGTATCTTCTAAGGTATTTGGCTCATCAAACTCAATTCAGTCCCGATAGGAATGAGGTAATCCACTAATAAATCATTGCATCTTTACCTTTTCAACCTTTATGTAGGGCACATACCTCATCAGCTCGAGGAATTTTTTGATATACTCATCTATGGTGAGTTGTCCCAGCTTGAGTTCATAGAACTCCTTGGTCTTCCCATCAAAGTACTTTTCTGACAAATACTTCTTCTTGAAGTATTTCTCAAATTGTTTCCATGCAAAGTCCTTCTCATGGATTCCTTTCACATTCCTAGGGTCCTCCCACCAAATTGAAGCTTTCCCATTCAGGTTGAAAATGGTTGTCCAAGCCTTTAAGTTCTTAGAGTAGTCATGAACTCTAAAGTACTTCTTCAGGCCGAGTAGCCAAACTTTTGCTTCTTCCCCCTTCTTAATCTCTCCATCGAAGGTGGGTGGTTTGTATTTCTTGAATTCTTCAGGGTCACGACTCTTGGAATGCTTCCTCTTCTTTCCTCTCGTCTGAGAATGGGAACTAGTTTTGCCACTAGAAGATTCCTTGGAGTTGTCAGTGTCCTCATAGAGACATTCTAGTGAGTGTCTCTCGACTCTATGTTGGGCCTTCCTTGATCCAGGAGGATATTCATAGTCAACACATTTTTCAGTCGGCTTCAAGTACTTCCAACTTTGTCCAGTCAACAAAGAGCTCACATTGAGCTTTTTGATGCATTTCGAATGAAGTCAATTGGACTTCACGTGCTAGAGATATGTCTTGTTGATATTTAGGGGAAAAATGATATTTGTAAAATGTTTAATACATGAGATGCGGTTCTCATACTTATGTATTTTTCTTTTTTTAAAGGGATTATTTGATGCAAAGCCATGTTGGCTTTCAATCCCTAGTCTCAAGGAGAGTCCTAAGGAGAGTTGAGATCTTCATGGATGGTTGAGAGATATTCTCAAACCAATCCCTTGAGATATGCCAAGATCCTAATTTAGGGGATCTTGAGAGATATTATCTCCATGAAAATATTGATGTAGTTGAGTTGGAGATGTTATATAAATCCTTATTGGGGGTCAAGAAGAGGGAGGAGAGAAAGGAAAAAGCTTGTGGAAAGCTTATTGAGAGCTTATTGATTCAGAGGATGTCTTTGTAAATGAGAAACAAGTTGTAGGTTTGTTTATGTATCCCTTTTGAAGTAGAATCAATAAAGCAGATTCATGAATCCAGAGACGTAGCCAGGGGGTTTGGTGAACTCCGTTATCATATTGTTGTCAATGTTGTATGTGTGATTTTGATGGATTCTCACTTGGTTAAGTACAATTTTTATTTATAAACATACACAACAGTTTGACAATTTTATGTGATTATTTCCTTAACGAAGCATGGTTAATTAATCAAATTGCCCTTATTCATGTTCACTTTCATCTCAGTGTGATAATAATGTTGGCATGAAGCTTCTCACTAAAATGGGATACAAAGGAGGTGAACTTGGCATTAATGGCTAAGGAGCACTCAACCATTAAAGGTGGTACAAAGACCACCATTTGTAAGTTTGGGTTATGGCAAGGTAGAGATTGGAGAGTGCTCAAAGACTGCTAAAGAAAAAGCCACTTCTACATCATTGGATTCCAATAGAGGAGCCAAAGCAGCTAATCCTCATCAGATCTACAACAAAAATGATTTCCGCATTAGATCTTCTAACCGTGATGTAGCCAAGCATCAAATGAAGAATGTTTGGGTTAAGAAGACAAATGTGTCCATGGGAAGTGAGACAAAGAAGAAACCACACCTTTCAAGTCCTCCCATCAGGAATGCACAGTGGAATGGAAAGCGAAGGAATTTTTGTAGTTACTGCAAAATCAATGGCCATTGGGAGAAGAAGTGTTGGAAGTTACATCCCGAAATTCACCACAAACCAAGCAGCAGACAGATTGTGAAAGAGCCTGTGAAGAAGGAGGCTCGTTCAACCATTGTAAAAGTACGATTACAGGAAGAAAGTACTTGGTGTCGGTTGGGTAAGCAGTTGATGATATTTCTGCAAACTACAATTCTGTTGTTTTCCAAGTTTCCAATTTACATGGGGACAGATATCCTCCTTAATGAAGAAAATAGTCAGAATTTTTATGTTTCGGATTCTAGAACCAACTATACCAGGTTGAAGAGCTTGACGAGACGATTCTGGGGGTGCTTGAATCGCATCGAACGGACTCCATATGAGGCTGATGCCTTACAAGAATATCGTTCCACTGCTACATGGGAAACATAAAAATGGAGTATGTATCATGTTATTCATATGATTACACTCTATTTAACTTTCCAGAAATAAGAAAGAGTATACGGGTGGAACTGTGCCAGCGATATCTACCAGGGAACATTATTTCGTGATCAAGGCAGAGCTCGGGGCTCTCGTCTTAAGGGACGCCATTGTGCATTGAGCCACGTTGAATTTCAATTTGAGATCCCTATGTTTTTCAGTGTGATGGTTGTCATTCTACTCTGCGAAGAAACCACCATCATGGATTGTATCATTGCATTGAGGGCGACCACGGTTTCCACGAATAGAAATTCATTGTTGGCCGATTCGCTGACCGATCCCAGTCAAGCAACGGGACGAGCTCCCAAGTTCTTCAGAAAGTTCATTCATGGTATTGAAGAGACCGCGGGGATTGGCAAAGGAGCTAACACACTGTACGCGACCATCGATTTGGAGAGAGAGCCCTTGTGGGTTGAAGCCCCTCTCAGCGTCTCGCATTTCAAAAGTGTAAGTTTTGTTCTGCTTCTTTTAATTAATTAGGCTGAAAGGCATATATCTATTGGTGATGGGCACAATTAATCACCTTTTAATCTAAAATTCTAATTTGAGCTAACCATTGAAAATGTTGGAATATTCCTAATAGTCTTCCCAAATCAATGAATGTGATTTAGTCTTCATAACTTCCTTGTATTTTTCAGTTAACCTGTTTACTTTTTAATATTTACCTAATGATATTAAGAAATTACTGTACCACCATATGATTGCCACGTTTAACTAATTAACCTTTGAAATTACCACATTTAAGATTAACTTTTGGATTTCTTCAACTCTATGTGTGTTTCAACTGTCCGTACATTTCAATTCACCAAGTGTGTCAATCCAAATAACTTTCTACGTTCACCGGCCGCAACAACAGACACTTTACGGCTGTGATAGTTATAGATCTCACATATGTGATATGTGGTAGATCGAGTTCTTTTTACAATTTATAGCCCGAGAAACTCGCAAGTCAATCCCTAGAAAATCATAGTCTACCTGCAGAATGTCAAAATTTCTCATGAGATCTGCGTGATTCAAAAATCGTTGATGAGATTTATACAGTTGATCTGTCAGTATTGTCGTGATTGTCTGGGGTGACGTTGCCGAAATTTAGGGCGAGCAAAGGCAGTATGAGGATCATTGAGGTCGCGATTTCGAAACTCATGGCACTCAATCTGAAGCAAAATATCTCTTGTCTACGGTATGAATCCCCTCATTTCCAATTTGGATGTGTTGGGTTCAACACGCGTTTACAATTCAGACAACACTGGCGCATATCGTGGAAGTTTTGGAGTCGCTTCATTGACATATGAAGAATGGAATTATGTCAAATGACGTGTGCATCATTGATCCCTAGATGGTTCTCTTGATCATTGTGTTGGTTGCCCTCGAGTTCAGGTGATCTACAGGCCTTTGCAAGTGTTGATGAGGTATCCACACATAAAAGATTCACAATACACTGCCATTTGAAGACAATTTATGAAAGAGAAGGAGCCATCGCTCCTTGAGGAATCAAGGCCATTTTTTTAAAGGAAGGAATCATTCCCTTCTCCAATATTTGGCATGTCACAGTTATTTGGAAATTTTCTCCAATTAAAGGATATCGTGGATATAAATCTGCGTTTTGCATTTTCAAAAATAACAAAGGATGACACTACCTTTTCTAAAGACATGATCAAGACAAACCTTCCATAGCCGTATCAACATTTTATTTTTTAATATTGAAATCGATCATGTACAGTTTTTGGTTGAATCTTTGGCAAACTCGAGATAGAGAGAAGAGCCATGACTCCAAGACTCTTCAAGTTCCAGCGTACAGTGGAAAAATTGCTATCGAGGAATGTATCGTGGATGGTATGGCCAAATAGAGACAGTAGAATGGAATTTTCGTAAGTGGTTAATCAACTTATTTGTATTTGTCACTCAATATGAGGACGATTACAATAATTTTAATGATTGGAATTACCACACCACACAAGGAAGCATGCAAATTTTTTACGGTATGATATTCCTTTGTCAGTTGTTGATGTTGCACACATTTTTATGTTGAAACTCTTCTATCCGGTCTTAATGTCACCTAAAAAAATTCTACAAGAAGGTCGTCATCATCATGGGACGGATACGATGATTGTTGGAGCCGATCTTCCAAAAGACTATTCAGGATTCCAGAGTATTCACAGTTGGAGCCCATCAATAATTCATGGAAGATATTTGTTATTCACATCGACTGCAATACTTATGACTGCTTGTAGGGCACATTGCATATATGTGTAATTGAAGTGTGACTTGTACATTCAATTAACATTCATTGGATCAATTGAGAAGCCATATATATACATGATGTCTCGCAAGTTATTCTTCAAATTGACACTTTGTATGCAGCACCAGCAAAGTTTGGAAGAATGAAAGCAAATGAATCCTGTACTTCAATTGCAGTTGGGATTACTACCCTTTGAGATACGACTGATCAATTTGTTGCAGCATGGTAGATTCATGTGATACATTTTGGTTGTGGGCTATTGAACAAATCTGATTGCAGATATCATTTTGGACACCAGAATGACAATCATTGCACCTGCAAGAGTTTTAATCATGGCAGGGCCACTTTTCATCTTGAACGTATCGAAGGCCTTCATCATCATGGGGGTATGTCTAGCACCAAGAGCATTGTGGTGAGTTTGATAAAATCCTTTGTTCAGCTGCAAACATCCACTAAAATGGTCAAGAAATGTATGGTCACTATAAGTGCACTAACCCTTTAAGTTTTTGGCAATTGACCATTTTGTTTGTAGAGCAAGCCATTGATACATGGTTTGAGAGTTGGGCATTTGAAGTGCACATATTTTTTAGTGGGGATTTGCACCACTAGTGCATATATAACTGCACATTTTGTAATGGGTAAATGGGACCATAGAAGTTTCCCCCTTGTACATATTGTGGTATCCAGTTTGGCATAAGGATTGCTTTGAACTTGATGATTATGAAGCATTGTAAAAGGCTTTTAGCTACTCTAAAGTGAGGATGAGAGTGAGAGGTGTTTTTTTTTTTTATGCCTAACACCTTAATTGGCTTCATTGTAATCATCATTTAATCAGTTGATTGAGGCATTTTTGTCTAAGCCTATTTTGACATTTCTTGTAAAATTTGACCAAAGAGTGTGTTTATAAACTCTTGGCAAGTATGTAATTCAGACATCATCGGATATAGGTTTCATTTTGATGAAGATGTGGGTTATTGTATCTCGAGCTCCGAAGAAAAAGAGGTGAAGGAGACAAGGGTGTTCCTTTCAGAACATTTTCTTGGCAACAGTTGCAAGTGTTTGAGTTACATTCTGCTTCTGAAGTACAGGGAATGGAGACATTTGCATGCAGTTGATGATGGATTGCAGGTCACAGTTGATACTTTTGGAGGTCCAAAAGTTTTTCTCCATGGGGAGGTGTGATCCAAGAGGATCTTCACAATCGACACATTTCCAGTCGGCTTCAAATACTGTCAACTTTTTCCAGTCAACAAAGAGCTCACATTGAACTTTCCGATGCATTTTGAATGAAGTCAATTGGACTTCACATGCTAGAGATATGTCTTGTTGACATTTAGGGGAAAAATGGCATTTGTAAAATGTTTAATACATGAGATAGGGTTCTCATAATTATGTATTTTTCATTATTTAAAATGGATTATTTGGTGTAAATCCATGTTGGCTTTCAATCCCTAGTCTCGAGGAGAGTCCTAAGGAGAGTTGAGATCTTCATGGACGGTTGAGAGATATTCTAAAACCGATCCCTTGGGATATGCCAAGATCCTAATTTAGGGGATCTTGAGAGATATTGTCTCCATGAAAATCTTGATGTGGTTGAGATGGAGATGTTATATAAACCCTTCTTGGGGGTCAAGAAGAGTGAGGAGAGAAAGCAAAAATATTGTGGAAAGCTTATTGAGAGCTTATTGATTTAGAGGATGCCTTTGTAAAGGATAAATATGTTGTAGGCTTGTTTATGTAGCCCTTTTGAAGTAGAATCAATAAAGCAGATTCATGAGAATCATGAATCTGGAGACATAGCCAGGGGGTCTGGTGAAATCCGTTATCATATTGTTGTCAATGTTGTATGTGTGATTTTGATGCATTCTCACTTGCTTAAGTAGAGTTTTTATTTATAATCATACACAATAGTTTGACAATTTTATGTGATTATTTCCTTAATGAAGCATGTTTAATTAATCAAATTGACCTTATTCACATGCAAATTTTGTCGGTAAAAGATCTTATTTCGAAGATTTGGAAGTAGGAAGATTCTCACCAATTTTTCAGATCATTCCTTGAGGTGCTCCTCCTGGTGTAGCCACATTCTGGACCATGCTTTTGTATCTCAGGTGGACTTGGAGTTTTCTTAGTATGTTTCTTGTCCATATGACTAGTAGCTGGACCATGTTGTATTTGTCTTTGTATATCTGATAGACTTTGCAGTAGGACTACATTAATTTCAGTCTTCTTTTCCTGCTCCTTTATCATCTTTTCATTGTCAGCCTTATAACTTTGTAATTCCACCATGAGGCTTCTTACAGTTTCGTCCAAATCTGGACGGGTTTCCACCACCCTCCTTTCATCAGATTCTTCCTCTCTATTGTGGGAGATCTCCCCCAACTCATGGTGTGTCACCATTCCTTACGTTGTAGTTTTCTCGTTCATTGGCTACTTGAGTGCTGACAAAACATTTTATGTTAGTTACTAATCTACCAATTCATGAACAACACATATAATTGCAAAGTGAAGTCTTCTTATTTATTTGGAAACACTAGCAACATACATTGAAGACTTCCAAAACATCTATCAACAATGGAAGGTTTTGTTCCTCTCTTCAGTAGAGGTTCAAACAAGTTTCTTATAAAAGGTGGTAAGGTAGGGTGTTACCCCATAAATTTCTCTAATAATATTTTTATGCGACTCGTGCATGAGCCCAAGTAGGCCAAGTGTTGTTTCCATGCTCTGATACCAATTTGTAACACACCCAACCCATAAATACCATTTCTAGGGATGGGGCATCAAATTTTGTTTTTCCTAACTCTCTCAAATCCTAATATCGGGATATCCATTGGCTTCTTCTTGCCACGATCTTTCTAACGGTCGCCACCACACTAAAATATGAGCTCTAGTCTGTAAGTTATTGCCTCTCGAAGTTACCGAGGCATTATTAGTTGGGGTCTTCGACGTTCGGTGTTGAACGCCCCCTTTTCTTACTCCTCGAAGTCCCAAAATCTTGCCACGTTTCCTTAGCCATTCAATGATTGACGTTCGCCATTTTACGTTGAATGTCCCCTTTTTCGGTTGATGTCCTACGTTTTTGGTGTTTTAGTGATCGTGGATCATCGTTGAATTCTCGACGTTCGACAATCGACGTTGAACATCCATTTACCATAATATGCCCAAATCTTATGAACTCCTGAAGTTATCTAGACTCCTGGAGTCCCATATACGTCACCAACCACGTTGGCCAGGTGGGCACGAACCACAAGCTGACACGCAACGAGGGCCAAGGGTGACACATGTCCTTATTAGGGAGTGACACATGTTATTCTCTGATAGGCATAAGGGGTATGGGAATCGACCATATCTGGGTGACACATGGCACCTTAGTTGCAGGTCCACGTCACCTTGGATGACGTCATTGAGCCACATCATCCCCTGACATAAAGCCTTCTAAGTCCTTTTAAATCTCACGACTGAGATCTGTCCATGTAGATACATAGATCCATGGTTCCTATTACTTCGCGACTCCGGGCTTTAGATATTACCAACTTCTCACGTCGTGAATTCCCCGAAGAGCCAAGTCTCTGGACTCCCTAATCAAGTGCCATGTGTCCTTATCCTTCCAAAGTATGAGATTCATTTCATCGTTCATGACTTCAGAGGTTTTCACACTCTGAAGACTCTTGGAAAAGTTCCTAAGGAGTACCAAGTCTCCAGACTATAGGATCTCTCGCCACATGTCCTCTCATCCAACGACTCTATTCCAACGAACGACTTTTAACAGAAAACAAGTGGGGGCCACGTGTCACTCCATGATGTGTTCTTGGTAGGTTAGGCAGTTAAGAGGGGTTCTCAACGGAATCCTTAGATCGAAGGTTGAGAGGGATCCCAAAGGATTCGAGGATTGACGGTCCACATCATTTCGGAAGTTCGACATTCGGGAGTTCGACGTGTATATTCCAGCTTCCTCTCTGGACCATGCCCGATCTATCACCACATGTACCTAGTATTCATGGCCGGGATTTAGTCTAGCTCGCAGAGCTTTGGGGAGACTTACACGTCCCTATACCGCTGAATACCTGAACTTCTGGATATATGTTGATCTTTGGACACACGTCCAAGGATGATTTTAAGGATGGAGATTTATTTTAAAATGTAGAAACCTTGATGAATCTTACTAATCCTTCGTATGCCAACTATAAATGTTTGGCGATATTTTTGTAAAAATATTCAAATTTCTAAGGCTTTTATATTGCTTTTATAAAATTTTGGCGATTTTTAAGGTAAAATAATTTTATGCTATAGAATTTGGGCGAATCATTTTTAAAATAGCGAATCTCTTTTTTGGAAAAACCATGGAAAATTAGCCCATGAGCGAAATTTAGCCCCTAAAATCATCCCTGCACACGTCCCTATATTATCAACGATCAAAAATAATTTTGTGACTCCAACATTCGGGAGTTTCAGAGCTAGACCACTCCTATTCTACCAAAGTGAAACTTCATCGAAGTGCTTAACGCCACCCTTCTAAGTCTAATCTAATGGCTAAGAGGGATCTCCACGAGATACCCAAATCTATGGCCCTCATTTATTTGCAACCCTGACATTCGAATGTTTTCGAGGGTTGTGGATTCATAAGTTCCGAAGTCCCAAAGCCAAAAGGGCTAGCTCCTTTCGAAGTAGCGCAGGGTTCCCGAACCCTGGTCATACAGATCCTTTGGAAATTCTTGTGGCTAAGTGTTAAACCTCTTAGAAACAATTGGGTTAAGGACATGGGAATGAGCCCTTGGTTAGATGGGTGGATAGTTTGAAGGAAACACCCTTTTCCCATAGAGTTGAACTTGACATTCCCGCTAAGGTAAACTCAAAATATCGGCAAGACTTAGACATTTTAGTTAATCCTACCCCAACTCTCCTGTAGATTCACATCCCATAACTCTCTAGCATCTAAAATGAGGCAAATCGAATACCAAGTAAATACAATAGTTTACAAAAGAAAATGAGCATTTCTGATAACTTTGCAAACACTACAAGACTTAACCATAAACACATAAATCCAATCATCGCATCTAATGTATTACACAGAGTATGAAAATACTTATCAGAACTGGAAAATTTGAAGCGACCGTTGAAAGGGTTGTCTGTTTCTTCCCAACCATAGGCAAAACCACTCATGACAGATTTAGCGTTGGCCAGCCCCGATCTAGACCATGATGCTCTGAGATAGATTCTTTCTCCTTGCTCCACAACAGTCAGGGACAGAGGTTACTCTCCTCCTCCCACGAGATCTTGGCAACTGGTTTTCTCTACTCCAAGCAAGGAGGTATACACGAGCACTTCCTCAGTCACTCGTAAGCCTCGTTTATCAGCTTGTAGAGAAACCCTTCCCATGGCTCATTTCAGCCAAACCGAGCTTGTTTCTCATCTTTTTCTCTCAACTCCAGAGTTGAAAAACATGATCTCTTCTCTTCTGGAGATTGTTTTCTCTACTCTCCTTTCTTGTAGATCTGTCTATGTCCCCTGAATTACCTTCTTTCTTTCCTTCCTCAACAAGGTTGTGTGGGTCTGAATCCCCAATTTGTGGTCAGGCCTGGAAGCCTTACAGATGGGTACCCTGCCCCATCTCCTCATTAACTATTGAGGATGGCCTTCCAGCTACCATCATGACTGGTAATTCATTTCTGGGTCAGAGGATTGTTGAGCAATTACACCCAGTAGGTACCGGTTTGGTGAGGGTCATCTCAACTATTCTTGGTTTCCCTCGCCATCTCTCTCATAGCATCCATGGTCTATCTTGGAAAAATCCCCCCTTTTAGCAATTGTGCAACACACATCCAATTTGTATTAATAATATAAAATTCATCAAACCAAACATTCACACATATTTAGTCTGCCATGGTCTCTTGGCCAGTTATAGTTATATTTACAAACTGGGGGAAACAAGGGTATTACAATTTAGATAGAAACAATGAATATGTTCCTTTCCTCGATCTATTCACATCACTATTTAAAGTATTGTTGGGATCAAAATGTATACCAAGGTCCATGGTGGTGTCCAACAAAGGCGTTGTAGTCTAGTATTGACACATCAATCCCTGAAACATGTAAAGTCTCACTTGAAGAGCATTTCCTATACTTTAGTTGTGTGGAGTGAACAACAAGATGAAAAACCGACCTTAACTAGCATTCATAATCATTAACATTTATATTATATTTATATTAACTTTAACTAGAATATACAACATTCCATCGAAAAGAGATCATTCACAATGATACACAATTGAACAGAAATAAACATCATCCATGTACAACACAAGTTGAAAATAGGGAAAAAATGGGGCATATATATATATATATATATATATATATATATATATATATATATATATACACACACACAACATGATGTTCACATGTAAAATGTATTCATCACAACCAACATAAAGTGCAATCCAAGCAATCTCTACTAAGTGGATATATGATTATATAACAATGAACCAACTAACTTATTAACTGTCTAACCCATGTTTCAACCTTCTCATGCAAATTTATACAAGACAACCTAAATCCATAATGATTAAGTCAAAACCCTAGGACAACTAGCTAAGGTTGACTGCCATTACTATTAATTACTTGGTAAATAACTCCAAAATCATTTGCATGCAATCTTCCATCGACATTCTTCCCTAAAAAATTGGGATCACATTCCTGATAATTTTTTTGCTAGTCTCTTCCAACCTCCTTTGTCACTCTACCCTTCCTTACCAATTGTTTTAAGTCCCAAAAAATTGGTTTTGCGACCTTGATTCTACACTTTATCACACCACCTAAAACAAGGCCCAACCACACTTGTTGACTCATCCTCAAGTCAACTCTATGTTGCACCCCCAAATGAAGGGGCCAACTCAGGCACTACTTCCATACCTTAGATTTAAACAATTGAAGGCTAAATTTTGGCTCCTATGATCACTTAACTAAATCAACATTTTCCCCTACAAGAAAATCTTGGCCCGATTGCATATCTAGAACTATGCACTGCTCAACATCTACAAAATAATTCAATTTCTAAATCTCTCCATTTTTGGCCAATTCTACTAGTATGAACTCCCTCAAGGTAGCCTTAGTTTCCATGGTGCCATTGTTCAAGCTATTCAACGCATCATCAACTTGTTGAATTTCTAGAAGTTTAGTTTCATGTTGAAATGGGTCAACAATTTTATCTACCTTAGTAATTAAATGAGTGCTTATGTTATTATGGCTTGTAGTGCTTGATCAAGTTTCTCCCAAGTTTTTAGGATACCCATACAATATTATAAAATGGCATAAAAAAAATTTCTTTCTTCGAATTTAACAAGAACCTGCATCTTATATCTTTACACCTAATCAATAAAATGGTTCCTTTTTGTGATAAATGCCCTAACCTAAGAGTCACTAGTCTGACATTCAGCTTCTGGATATGGTTGGAGTTCTTATTTTTGTTCCTCCAAGTGATGTACAAATAAGTGATACTTCCTAACAATAGGGGAAGGGCTCTCGTTAATAGAAATATCCTCTAATTGAGGATCTCCTTTGCACAACACACACACACGCGATCTTATTCAAATTTGTGGAAAAATTCCTCCAATTCATCCAATGCCAACTTCTCCCACCTTAAAACATCTATTTCCTCTATCACCTCATTGAACTGAAGTTGCAATTACTAATTTACCTATGTAATTCAATAAGACCATGTTCAAACCGTAATAAGTCACTGGAAGCCTCCTCACATATAATACATTGGAATCGAAGAAAACCATCTATGGGCATCGAGATAGCATTTGTTTGTCTTGGAGCTTGGGAATGTGAGAGAGTAGTCAAATTATACCAAGATTAGGTGAACACTCTATGTTGAATGTTTGGTGTGACCCTAGTTGTTGGTTGTATCACACTCAACATCAGGGGCCAACTAAAGGTTAGTGTTTTTTATATGTTTATGGGTCTTTGAAGTGCTATATAAACACCATAAAAGTTATCTTAGCACACCGACATCATTTCTCAATGGTTTTTAACATCACATCCCAACTCATCAATCATAGCCATACTAATGAAATTATCCAAATGACTCTTTACCTTACTAGGATGGACATTTGTTAGAGAACCTTCGAGAGTTGTGACACCCCCATCAATGAAATGTTGAGATGGTTGTTCTACCTCCATGGAACCTTTACTTTTATCTTGTGAAAAATCAATGGGAATAGTAAGTAAGAGAGGCTATTGAGAAGCAATCTCAAAACTTGACTAACATTATGTCATCTAGTCTATTAAGGAATCCTTCATTTCAATGTCATCTTTCTTCTTACTTAGAATCCTCTAAAATAAGAAACACGTGAGTTTTTAATTAGGCTCTTGCATTCCTCATGGTCATCTCCATATCCTACAATAGTAGTAGATTTATTTGTATGGATATCCTAACCAATGCCTCTACCAACATGAATTCGTCCACCATCCTAAGCACCATCTATGTTTTGTGAATGTACTTCATTTTCAATAAAAACACCAAGATCCTTAAAAATTAAGTCGTATCCCTCATATGTGATATCAACTATTTATAAATAGGAGAAGGTCTATCCTTACAGTGTATAAGGGTGCATGCCAAGGTGAGGGCATCATGGGTGAAGTAATGGAAGGGATTCATGAAGCCAAGAAATGCACCCTATATAGGAAAGATTATAACATCCATTGAAATAGATCTTACTCAAAATGTCTATAGAGTTGGAAAATGTTGAAAACTTTAATTTTTTCTTTGCAGAAGAAGGTTTCAAGAGCATATTTCATGGGGAACTGATCTTGGATCCATATGGTTGTAATCTTGCTACATAGGTTATTTCTTCTCGAGGAGGGTGTGTATACTATGTGATGATATGTGTGAAACATTGTAGAAGATTTACAATGGAGTATGTCAAGACTTTAACCTTGACTTGGGATAAACACCTACCCCTTCAAAGTTTATGAATCAGGTATCTATGATTACAACATGCCCCCCTTAATTATGTCACCTAGTTCTACATATACACCTTACACCAATGAACTATCAAACCCATGATACACATGCCTAAAACAAGGTCTTGCGATTGTATGCCCATTTACATGTGATTAAATCCAACTCCACAAAAAATGCCTACCACTACATGCTCGGACATACTACACTTAAAACATCTACCTACGTCAATACCTGCATATATGAGGCTCAAAGCATCTACCTACTTCATTACCCACATCAATTCAAATATAGTTACCAAGTACTAATATCCCATTAACCCTTGGACAAAAAGTCAAGTATGGGCACATAATGATACTTTCTTTCTACTTCCAATGCCTAGCTTCTCAAGAACCAAGCAAGAACTAAAGGCATGGGTCGACACCACACATCATGCACCAAAAAGATTGCATGAGCCTTTACCGGCTCTACTCTCTACATTGACATATGCAAAAAAATGGAATGCTCCATTTCAATGATCTCTCTACAAGCACCCCTTTAAAAAATACAGAAGCCATGCCATTGCTTGCCATTAAAAAACAACAACCTCTTTGGATATCCATGTAGCACTATGATCATGTGCCATACATAGATCTCAAAAAATATATTTATGGCCACCATCAATATGCCAAGCATGTCATTCACAACAAATTATTTTGACATGGGTAACAAATAAACGTTGCAAACTGGTTTCACTCTAACTAGCCACTAGCAGTGTTTGCACAATCTAGAGCACTTCAATGCATACTAACACTAGGTATGAACAATGGATCTACAACAGTGCCTGAATAGACGATTGGCTCCAAAAATCCAAGCCAATGCTTTGTTCCACACTATGCACTCCAAAAGACATAGTCCCTTCCAATATTTCATGAGTGGGGTCATTTCTTGAACTAGTCTAAGATTATAGACCATCCAAATTGCCAAGGCACTACATATCCCAAGCACCACATAAGTATAGTCGGATCATGGCATACACACTAACAGGTACAATAACATGGGAAATAATAGATTCTAATAATAGAACCATGAGAATTCACATAGATTTACAACCATCAAGCTCCCAATGAAACTAGGTTCCACAACATTTTCATTTGGCTTGTAGACACCCCCTCCAAGAGATGGTTACTCGATTATTCTAACAACACCTCCTCCAATCAATATGCATAGTTTTGGAAGCCTTAAATTGCTCAATGAAATCATCATTCCAACAATCTTACACTGGTGTCTTCATCATGCACCAAACAACAATGAACACTCTTGGCTCATGTTGATAATATCATCACATTGCTAAGATGTAATGTCCTTTCCACACTAATGTGGACTCTTAACACTACCCTCTACTAGCATGGGTAGGGTATGCACTCAATGGTTCTTTTAGAAACGTTATTCCACTTCTTGAAACACGAGCAAGCACATAACTCACACACCCCACTTAGCCTTGCACATCTCACAGATCTCCAAACATTATTCCACTTCTTGAAACACGAGCAAGCACATCTCACACACCTCACTCCATTTGCAATTTGATACTAGCATTGCCAATTAGCTCATGGCCAATAGCAACACATTCTACATGTTTTCATCTCCATGGTCATTCCATAGCCATCTGGGACTACAGAACCCTAGCAACCATCCATAGAAATCTAGCCTCCATCTAAAATAGACACTAGAAGATCCACCACCCATATCTATGGTGACCTTAGCCTAATGTTTTGATTTGCAATGTCATGGGGTATCTCTTGGGACTCACTTCATAACACTCTTACTAGTAGATTTGTCATCAACTCAAAAGACCCAAGCCACTCTCATGAGAGAGTCCAAAACTACCATGCTTTGATACCACATGTAGAAACAAGCACAATCACAGAATCAAAATAAACAAGCACACATGAACACCAATAATTTACCAAGATGGAAACCCTTTACCAAGAAAACCAACACCTTGCAAATAGATATCTATTATTTCCTTGGTTAATCTGGCCAAACACATGCTAATTGAGGCATTTTGCAATGGAGTATGCCAAGCCTTTAATTAAGCTTCAACACACCAATACCACGGGCTAAAATTGTGTGCTATTGTAAACCACCTATGATAAACATGCCTTTGATCAAATCAAGGTTAACCTACTATGGACCAAGTCAATATTATCCTAACACCTAGAGTTGGAATATGTTGAAAAATTCAATTTTTGCTTTGAGGAAGAAGGTTATGAGAGCATATTGCAAGGGGGCAGTCATCCTGGATCCATATGGTTGTAATCTTTCTACAAAGATGATTTCTTCTTAAAGAAGGTGTGTAGACCTCGTTATGATATGTGTGAAACATTGTAGAAGATTTATGTTGAGCCGCGATGAACTTGCGTGCACAAGATCATAAAGACAATATGTACTAACTTTGTTCAATAAAAAAATGTCAAAATAAACAAAATAAAAATAAAAATTATACACTAAATTCAAATAAGCTCTAATACCAAATACCAAATGAATTATTTTGAAAAATGAAAAACATCAAAGACAAATTTGTTTACTAAGCTTTAATACCAAATGAATCATTTTAAAAAATGAAAAACATTTATTAAAAGAAAAAACAAAAACAAAAACAAAAACAAAAACAAAAAAAAAATACATCAAATATAAATTTCTTTACCAAAATATGCATGTGTCCTTTTTATTAATTTACAATTTACGAATCATAATTAAAGTTGACTTTATTTTCAAAATAGTAACTACTAAACCTCATGTTCCGACATACCCAATTAATTCGATGTATTAAATGTACTCTATTACATATTATCCATTACAAAATTATCTATTGAACATATAGAAAATTGTAAAGATCGAAGAAAAGTAGAACAGTGAATGTCAACTGAAATGAGAGATTGAAGAAAAGAAGAATAAATAGTGAATTTCAACTTTCAATGAAAGCCCGTCTAACTCAGTCGATAAAAGAAGAATAACGAGTGAATCTAAATTTTAGTACAAGCCCGTCTAGCTCAGTTGGTAGAGCGCAAGGCTCTTAACCTTGTGGTCGTGGGTTCGAGCCCCACGGTGGGCGTTTGTATATTTTTATTCGTTAGCATGGTCGCATTTGTGCGGTTTCTTGCTTGTTCATTCTTGAAATTATAAGTTCATCCTGAAGGAGGAGGCTGTAACTTTTTGTGATTTTAATTGACCACGAACCTAAAAATGCATACATATTTACTGAACCGATATCAAATGACGTCGTGTGCGTAGTTTGGAGAACAAAACGGTATATGTGGAAAAAAAATGGATTACTGTAAAAGTATTACAATCGCCGTTGCCGGGGATCGAACCCGGGTCACCCGCGTGACAGGCGGGAATACTTACCACTATACTACAACGACCTCTGTTAAATGCATACATATTTACTGGACCGACATCAAATGACGTCACGTGCGTAGTTTGGAGAACAAAACGGTATATGGTGGAAAAAAAAATGGATTACTGTCAAAATTTTAAAATCGCCGTTGCCGGGGATCGAACCCGGGTCACCCGCGTGACAGGCGGGAATACTCACCACTATACTACAACGACCTCTGTTATTCCCCTCCGTCCGAGAGATATAAAAAAGCAAAAGCCAATTTGTGTTGGGGGGTGGGCGTGTGAAAGCCAATCTGTGTTGGTTCTGCAAGTAATGTTGAAAACTAAGCAGAGAGATTTAGCTTTTAGTTGAGTGAGCAGTCAGTCTGGTAAATTGGTAAATGCGATGGCCTCCAAAAACATAAGTTGTTACATATTATTTAATGATCTCGTCCGGCCAGTACGATTCCAGTGAGTGAAATGCCACGCGTACGCATAAAACTCGCTGAATGAGCAGAGTAGATGTTCCATTTATTACACGTGTACACCATTAACTGCACGCAGCAATGTCCCAGAAACAAACGTCGATAGCATGTCAGTGGGCGAGAAAAATCCCGATGGTTTGGTCCGCGCAATGGAAAATTATCTGTTCAACAATTACCTTTATGAACAAAGCGCTATTTCCATATTCTTCGAACAACGTATTTTTGGCAACGATTTGATAGTCGATATGCCATATCCATAAAACTGTTTTTGGCAGCGTTTTGATAGACAATCTACCATATGCATTAACCACATATAAGAATAAAAAATGCAATAAATAAACCCACACCCACCTTTGTGATGAATAAAACCACATCGGTGATGATGATAACTTTGATTTTGGGGTTTTGGCCAATTTTAAGACGATCCAAATTGTCAGTTTTTCGAAAAAATGATCAGAACATGTGGAACTCTAACTTGCCAAAAAAATGAGATTCCCCAAAAATGGGGCGATTTGAGTGCCCAATGGTGGATGTGTGGGATACATAACACTCAAACAATGTTGTTTTTCTAGTTAAATTTGGCCCTAAATTTGGTTGCGACTATGTTGGAAGTCAAAGTTCCACCTATGTGATGGGAACTTTGCCCTTGGGGGTTTAGGCCAATTTTAAGACTAGGTTGGTTTTTGGAAAAAATGATCAGAATGCATGGAATTTTGACTTGCCAGAAAAATGGGGCTCGCCAAAAATGGAGTTATTTGAGTGCTCGATAGTTGATGTCAGCGTAGTGTGGGATAAACAACACTCAAACCACCCCGTTTTCCAGTTAAATTTGTCCCTAAATCTAGTTGGAACTATGTCGGAAGTCAGGTTTCTACGTACGCGATGAGAACTTTGGCCCTTGAGGTTTTGGCCAATTTTAAAACGACCCAAATCGTTGGTTTTTCGAGAAAATGATATAACACATGGAACTTTGAATCGCTGAAAAAACATGGCTCGTTAGAAATGGGGTGATTTGAGTGCTTGGTAGTTGACGCCATAAACAACGCTCAATCCACCCCATTTTTATGGTTAAATTGGGACCTAAATCTGGTTGGAAATATGGTGGAAGTTAGAGTGCCACCTATGTGATGGGAACTTTTCCCCTAGGGATTTTGGCCAATTTTAAGATGACCCATATCATTGGCATTTCGAAAAACAATTAGAACACGTGGGACTTTGACTTGTCAGACAGATGGGGCTCACCGAAAATGGGGCAATTTGATTGCCCAATAGTCGACGCCAGTATAGCGTGGGATAAACAACACTCAAACCACCCCATTTTTCTAGTTAAATTTGACCCTAAATCTAGTTGGAACTATGACAAAAGTCAGAGTTCCACCTATGTGATGGGAACTTTTCCCATGGAACTTTGTCCTTGGGGGTTTTGGCTAATTTTAAGACGACCAAAATCGTTGGTTTTTCAAAAAAACAAGCAGAACACATGGAACTTTGACATGCCTGAAAAATGAGGCTCACTGGAAATGGGGTGATTTGAGTCCTTGGTAATTGACACCAGTGTAGTCTGGGATAAACAAGACTCATATTCTGGTTAAATTTGAACCTAAATCTGGTTGGAACTATACTAGAAGTCAAAGTTGCACCTATGTGATGGGAACTTTGCCCCTAGGTGTTTGGGCCAATTTTAAGATGACCCAGATTGTTGGTTTTTTGAAACAACAATCAGAATGCATGAAACTTTAACTTGCCGGAAAAACGAGGCTCATCAGAAATGGGGCAATTTGAGTGCCTAGTAGTCGGTGCCAATATTGTGTGGGATAAACAACACTCAAATTGCCCCAATTTTCTTGTCAAATTTGGTCGTAAATTCAATTGGAACTATGCTACAAGTAAGAATTCCACCTATGTGATAGAAACTTTGCCCCGAAGGGTTTTGGCCAATTTTAAGACGACCCAGATCATCAGTTTTTTGAAAAAAATGATCAGAATGTGTGGAACTTTGACTTGCCGGAAAAATTGGGGTGATTTGAGTGCTCAGTAGTCAACGTCAGTATAATTTGGGATACACAACACTCAAACTGCTCCATTTTTTTGGTTAAATTTGGCCCTAAATTTGGTTGCAACTATGCTGGAAGTCAAAGTTCCACCTATGTGATGGGAACTTTGCCCTTGGTGGTTCAGGCCAATTTTAAGACATGGTCTGCTTTTAGAAAATGATTAGAACACATGGAAATTTGACCTGCCAGAAAAACAAGGCTCACAAAAAATGGAGCTATTTGAGTGCCCATAGTTGACGTCAGAGTAGTGTGGGATAAACAACACTCAAACCACCCTGTTTTTCCAGTTAAATTTGGCCTAATTCTAGTTGGAACTATGTTGGAAGTCAGGTTTCTACCTATGTGATGAGAATTTTTCCCCATAGGGTTTTGGCCAATTTTAAGATGACCCAAATTGTTGGTTTTCCAAAAAAATGATCAAAACACATGGAACTTTGACTCACTAGAAAAATAGCGCTGGTTAGAAATGGGGTGATTTGAGTGCCTGGTAGTTGACGTCATAAACAACACCCAAATCGCCCCATTTTTCTGGTTAAAATGGGCCCTAAATCCCGTTGGAAATACAATGGAAGTCAAAATTCCACCTATGTGATGGGAACTTTGCCCCTATGGGTTTTGGCCAATTTTAAGACGACCCAAATAATTGACATTTCGAAAAACAATTAGAACGCATGGAACTTTGACTTGCCGAAAAAGCGGGGCTCACTGAAAATGGGGCAATTTGAGTGCCTAGTAGTCGACTCGAGTATAACATGGTATAAACAACACTCAAACCACCTCATTTTTCTAGTTAAATTTGGCCCTAAATCTGGTTGGAACTATGCTAAAAGTCAAAGTTCCACCTATGTGATGGGAACTTTGCCCATGGAACTTTGTCCTTGGGGGTTTTGGCTAAGTTTAAGATGACCCAGATAGTTGTTTTTTTTTAAGTGAGCAGAACACGTGGAACTTCGACATGCCAGAAAAATGAGGCTCACTGGAAATGGGGTGATTTGAGTGCATGGTAGTCGACGTCAGTGTAGTGTGGGATAAACAAGACTAAAATTGCCCATTTTTTCTGGTTAAATTTGACCCTAAATCTAGTTGGAACTATACTGGAAGTAAAAGTTCCACCTATGTGATGGGAACTTCGCCCTTGGGTGTTTTGGCCAATTTTAAGATGATCCAGATCGTTGGTTTTTTGAAAAAACAATCAAAATGCGTGAAACTTTGACTTGTCTGAAAAATGAGGCTCGTCGAAAATGTGACAATTTGAGTGCCTAGTGGTCGGCCCCAATATAGTGTTGGACAAACAACACTCAAATTAACCCAATTTTCTTTTTAAAATTGGCCCTAAATTCGATTGGAACTATGCTGGAAGTAAAAATTCCATCTATGTGATAGGAACTTTGTCGCTAAGGGTTTTGGACAATTTTAAGATGATCCAGATCATCAGTTTGTCAAAAAAATGATCAAAATGTGTCGAACTTTGACTTGTCGGAAAAAAAAACCCAGGGCAATTTGAGTGCTCAATAGTCGATGTTGATATAGCGTGGGATAAGCAACACTCAAATTGCTCCATTTTTCCGGTTAAACTTGGTGCTAAACCCAGTTGGAACTATGTTAGAAGTCAAAGTTCCACCAATGTCGTGGGAAATTTGCCCCTGGGGGTTTCGATCAATTTTAAGATGATCCAAATCGTTGAGTTTAAAAAAAAAATGATCAAAATGCATGGAACTTTGACTTGCCGAAAAAATAGGGCTCGCCGAAAATGGGGCAATTTGAGTGCTTAGTAGTCGACACTAGTATAGTCTGGGATAAATAGCACTCAAACCGCCCTATTTTTCCAATTGAATTTAACCCTAAATCTGATTGGAACTATGCCAAAATTCAAAGTTCCACTTATGTGATGGGAATGTTTCACATGGGGTTTTTGACCAATTTTAAGACGACCCAGATCATTGGTTTTTTGAAAAAACAATCAAAACGCATAGAACCTTTACTTTCCAGAAAAGCGAGACTTGCTGAAATGGAGCAATTTGAGTCCCCAGTGGCCAACACATTGTTTGTCAAGTCATTTCATATTTGCGTTGTTAAATTTATGTATAGAAATATAATCGTATATATACTAGCAAATGTTATGCAACTTTGCAATTCAATGCATAATGTTTTGTTGTGATTTTATTGGAAATATCTTCGTTTTCCTTTGGAAATTATGCAATATATTTCATGAAGATGGGTCTCATAATTAAAATGAACATCTTGAGAAGAATTCAAAACTATGCATATTTATGGCAACAACTTCGATGACAAGCTTTATGCATTTTGTAGTAGTATGTGCATCACCCTTTTTAGGGATATAGATAAGGCCACTTTGAAAATGGTTTCAACTATTTGAATGAATATCTCGGCAAAGACATTGTGTATAAATTTTCCTTAGGATAGGAATAGGGACATATTCAATATGTACCATTCTCTTTTGGGACATAGAGAGTGCCATCTTGAAAAATGTGTTTAATTATTTAAACAAATACATTGTGTAGAAATTTTCGTAAGGATAAGAATATGGTTACTTTGAATATGTGTTTCATTTAGTGTTAGAATTCATCTTTCATTTTTATCAAGCAAAGAATTTTTTTATAAAAATTTTCGTAAGGATAGGAATATGGTTACCTTGAATATGTGTTTCATTTAGTGTTAGAATTCATCTTTCATTTTTATCGAGCAAATAATTTTTTTAATTTTTGAGTTTTTATGTTCCTCATTAAAAAATGTTTTGTTTAAAACTTTGTTATTTAACAATGAAGTTTTGATTAAAAATTTATCTTT
This sequence comes from Picea engelmannii, assembly GCA_009831015.1. Classification (NCBI taxonomy): domain Eukaryota; kingdom Viridiplantae; phylum Streptophyta; class Pinopsida; order Pinales; family Pinaceae; genus Picea; species Picea engelmannii. The sequence goes on along the minus strand of ML788331.1, from coordinate 469,176 downwards.
CTTCTAAAATAAATTTATGTTAAAAATTTCAACATTCAAATTCATATTTTTCTCTTAATATTTTGTTTAAGACTTTGTCATTTAATAATGAAGTTTTGATTAAAAAATTATTATTCTACTATAATGAAGTCATGCTAAAAATTTCAACATTCAAATTCATATTTTTCTCTTAATATTTGTGTGCAATATAAACTAATTCATGGCTTGCTCTTATTCATCACCATTGGAAAAATTTATACTTTATATTTTGTATTTTTTTAAATAAAAGATTATTAATGAATATTTTTAACTAAAATTTTAAGTTATATTCTAAAACCAACAATCTCTTTATAGTGTTTCTATTTCATTCTTGAACCTTTCATTTCAATAAAAGAAATGTATATGATATCAAAGCCAATTGAAAATATCACATTTCAATAAAAATGAACAAATAAGTTAACTTGTTTTCACACCAATAATATATACCCTGCAAAAGAGGAAAGACAAAGTGACCACATAGTATAATTTTTCATAATTCATTTCAATCTCGACACAATATTCTAACTAAGAAACTTTTATAAGAAAAAAATTAACTATTTACACTAAGTTGCAGTGAAATGTAAATACAATGATAATAAAATAAAGGTATCATGTCATGTAAAGTAAATAAGTTTTATTAATCTAATATATTAGACCAGATCTAAACAAACTTCTTCTCACACTAAGTTATTTAGTTTAAAAATATGCACAATCGTTTAAAGTCACATTGAAACTAAAATTACATAGTAAACCCTATTTTGAATTGTACTTAAAATTGAGGTTGAAAAAATATAAATATCATATTAATAATAACAGAGAATGTTAAAAGAATGTAGTAGTCTAAATGTTTTACGAAATGACTTTTTTTTTATGATATTTTCTGGGGATCTTTGTTTGAAATTTGGTAAGAAATTGTTAAATCTGCAGATTTGAGTGATTATTTATGTATAATTTGAATGCCCTAAACATTTTTTACCATGCTTAATCCATTTATGCATTCAAAAATGGATTTTGAATAACAAAAAATAAAAATTTCGTGCAGATTTATGTCACCGAATTCCGGTGAAAAAAACCATTTCGTAGAACAATTAAACAACGCTTAAAAAATAACAAAAACATGTGAATACTATATTTAGAAGTATAAAAACTGGTGAAGTTGTGCATGCCCCGCCCTCCCTCCCTCTGCATGCATGCCCCCCTCTCCTGGAGAGGCCTCGGTGCCCCCCGATCCCTCTCCCTCCGACTCTTCCAAAGATGAGGCAACCTTCGCCTCCCTCATTGCCTCGCTTCCCAAGACGAGTAAACAAACCCCTCCAAAGTTTGTGAAAAAGATGGATGAGATCCCTTCGGTATAGGTCCAAGGAACCTCAAGAGCCCACGCCCTCAAATTTGCTGAACAGACACTCATAGGACAACTCATAGGAATCTGGCCATCACCGCGGGCTATGGGGATCTGGATCGACAAGAACTAGAAACCCCATCTGAAAGGTAACCTCTCGCATTTCCTTTGCAGAAGAGGCTTCTTCGCGTTTCTTTTTGAAAACAAAGTAGATAGAGATCTCATCTTCAGAAGCGGACTATATTTCATGGGCTCCCGGGGTATGTACCTCAATAGTTGGACTCCTTATTTTAACCCCGAAAATGAAATTCTTAATGTTGTTCCTGTCTGGGTTTGCCTCCCTTTCCTCCCTCTGCATTGCTGAAATAATGAAACTATACGATCTATAGGAAACACACTCAGGAAGTTCCTAGATCGAGCATAACCTAAAGATGGCCTTCAATCCTGTGCACGCATCTGTGTAGAAGTGGATCTAGAAAAAGGCCTACCTGAAGCTATCAATCTCACCCTGGATAAATGGAATTACCTGCAACAAGTTGATTACGAACAACTGCCCTTCAAATGAAAAATCTGTCATGAGTATGGTCATTTTGCGAAGCATTGTCCTAAATCACCCCTTGAAAGCCCGACTAAGGAAGTTGAACAGTGGCAACAACCCAAAAAGAAAAAGTAGCAGAGGCATGACACGAACACTAAAGCCATCCCCACACCTGATCCTGATCCCTTCGAACAGATCCTAATCCAAGATCCTTCTGAGGAGTCGCCCCCCCCTGCACCCATCCCCCCCTTTAACCCATCCCCTTGAGTCACCGACCCCACCCTTTGCTCAGCCTTCTCCCTCTCATCAGGCCTCTCATCCTGAGGAGGACGATCTAGATCAAAGCTCGGAAGAAAACTCAGAGTCTGATTCACTCATCTCCCCCATCAAAAAAGTGGGTAGAAAGACAAACCTGCATAAAAGAGAAGCTTCGACCAGGAATGAAATCGAACTTGGGAAACAAACAACCTTGGATCAGCATGCCAGGAAGGAAATAAGGCAGACACTGAACTAGAGTGGATCCAAACCCCATAAAGGGAGAAACCCTAAACCTACTAAATGATAAAAGCGATCTCCTGGAATTGCAGAGGACTAGGGAGTTGACACAAGCTCTCGCTAATACACGATCTTATTAAAGCAAAAAATCCGCAAGTCCTCCTGCTCCAGGAGACAAAAAGGAAGGACACCAAAATCCTTCAGGATAGTTGTTACATCTGGCGAGCATGCGAAGGGGAAACAGTCAGCGCAAGAGGAGCCTCAGGGGGAATCTGTACCCTTTGGAATCCTAATTTCTTCTCTCTACAATCCAAGCAATCCACGACACACTGGATTAAAACTTCACTCATGCATCTACCAACAAGTAAGACTCTGAATTTCATCAATGTTTATATGCTTTCTTTATACCAGGAAAAAATTGAATGCTGGTCCTCCCTCCAAAGTATCAAAGATACTCTTGACCCCAAATATCTCATAATAGCTGGAGACCTCAACACTACTCTCCATCATAAGGAAAAAAAAGGGGGATCTCTAGTATGAGACCCCTCTCATGAGCATCTCGAGGATCTTATATCCTCCTTTCACCTTCTATATGTAAATCCCTCTAATGGTCGCTTCACTTGGTCAAACAGAAGACTCGGACCGGGGCATATCACTTCTCTTCTAGACCACTTTCTCCTAAGCAGTTCCTTCCTTGAAGATGCCTTTCTACCTTGCTCTCACATTCTACCCTGGACTAGTTCTGATCACAGACCTATCACCCTCACCCTTCCCCCCCCGACTCCTGGACCCATCCCCTTCCGATTCAACCCCCTTGTGGATATCAGCGCCCTGTTTTTTTGACATTGACTCAGATGCCTGGGACTGTTGGGTTCAAGGCTCTCCAAACTACATTTGGGAGAAGAAATTAAAAAGATTCAAGACGACCCTAAAGCACTGGGTGAAGAGAAACAGAGAAAAAGAACAAGAAGCAAAAGACATGATAACCAAGGAAATGGAAGAAAACATAATGGAGCTGGAAGAGGGACCTATCACTCATCCACTTCTCCTCAAAAAGCAGCGAAACTTTATGGAATATCAAAAAATCATCCATGAGGAAGAGGAAACATGGAGGCTTAAATCTAGAAGCCTTTGGTTAACTTCAGGAGACAGAAATACGAAATTCTTTCAGAGACAAGCTAAAGCTAGGCTCTGGAAGAACAAAGTGAAGGAAATCACAAAAGAAGATGGCACAAAAACATACGACTTCCAACAAATTCAAGCAGAAGCCAAACTCCACTTTGAAAGACTTCTAACTGAAGACGACACTACATATATCAACATCCAAGAGAATCTATTGCTAAACATCCTGAGCATTGTCAATCAGGAGGATAACAGTAAGATCAATCAGGAAGTTACAGAAAAAGAGCTCTATGAGGCCTTGTTCCAGCTTCATCCAGACAAAGCTCCAGGACCAAATGGTTTCAGTGCGCATTTTTACCAAAAGTGTTGGCATATAATAAAAAGAGATCTCCTGAGGATGATACAATATGTTCAGAAATCCGCAAAGTTGGGGGGTAATACAAATTCCACTTTTTTGGCTCTTATCCCAAAAAATTTGAACCCATCCTCCTTCTCCAGATTTATACCCATCTCCCTTTGCAATGTTTCTTATAAGATCATAACTAAAATCATAGCCAATAGAATCAAACCTCTCCTTCATAAACTCATCTCCCCAAACCAAAGTGCTTCGTGGAAAAAAAGACAAATGATCGACAACATTAAACTGGTGCAAGAAGTAATCCACTCCAACAGGGATCAAGGAGACCAAGGAATGATTATTAAAATTGATATGGCCAACGCCTTTGATAGGGTAAGGCATTCCTTTTTGCTTGCAGTTCTGAAGAAATTTGGTTTTAGTCCTGGCTTCATAGCTTGGGTCTCACCTTATATCTCCTCTCTATGGATAGCCCCTCTAATCAATGGACGCCCACCAAGCTTCTTCAAAGCTCCAGAGGGCTAATACAAGGCTCTCCACTCTCCCACCTCCTTTATATAATCATGGTCGAAACTATGGGTAGGCAATTGGAAAAAGATCGGACCTCCAAAGTCATTCCAGGCATCAAAATAGCTCGAGGGGCGAAGAGAATAAACCACTCTCAATTTTTTGATGACACTCTCCTCGTTGGAGGAGCCTCCATTGTCATGGACAAGAGATTCAAAACTACCCTGGAAAACTTCACACAAGCCTCGTGAGCTCTCATAAACAGTTCCAGATCAAATGTTTATGCTTGGAACACGCCTCTAAGAACTGCTCACCTAATAGAAAATGTCTTCTGCTTCCCTCTTATTGAAAAATGGCAAACCTTCAGATTCCTTGGCATCCCAATTTGTCTCAATTCTCTTCCAAACTCAGCCTGGACTCAAACTCTTGAAAAGCTCAAAAAAAAATTGGATCATTGGGGAGCCTTTTGGCTCAACTTGGCAGGATGCACAGTGTTAATAAAATATGTTCTTTCTTCTCTCCCCATCTTCCAATTCTCCTCTCTACTTGCTCCATAAACTATCAAATCTTCAATTTCTAGTCTTCTACGACGTTTTCTTTGGGAAGGAGGAAAAACAGATAAGGAAAAATTCCATCTAATAAAATGGGACATAGTAAAGCAACCCAAGGAAAATGGAGGACTCGGCATCAAGGATCCAGCGCTTACCAACTTAGCAATGGGAGAAAAAAATCTCTGGAACCTTGTTTCGAGAAGGAATGACTGGTGGAAGCAAGTTTTTAAAAAAATATATCTAGTTGGGGACAGGCTCATATGTTTAGATAAACATCACTCTCTGAACAGAGGATCCCCAATAGGGAAGCTCCTCTATGCCTCCATCCCTCTCATTCAAAGCCAGCTCACCTGGATACCTAGAAATGGACGAAAGATTCTCATAGGAGCAGACAATATCATGGGTAAGCAACCTCTCTGGCACCATATGCATCTAATACCGCTCATCAATTGGCTTGATATGCAAGGAAAAAAGCACATCTCGGACATTTCCTCCTGGAACACATGTACTAGAGACTGGATAGGATGGGACTTGCCAAACATTCCAAGCAATATTCAAGATGCAGCATATCAGATACAAACTCTGCTAAAAGGTTGTGCCCCCATACATATCACCTTAAAAGACCAGAGAGGTTGGGGAAATGGAAATTACTTTGTCAAGCAAGGATACTCGCAACTCCTCTCCCAAACGACCCTCCTCCCAAAATATAAAATGTGGAACTCTCTTTGGACAAATGATAGTCCACCCAAAGTAAATTCCTTTTGTCAGATTCTAGCCCATGGAAAACTGCTAACAGGATAAAATTTGTTGAAAAGAAATATGCATGGGCCCTTCAGATGTGAGCTATGTGGAAAGGCATCAGAAACATCTCAACACATCTTCCTTCTTTGCTCGTTCACTATCACGGTGTGGAAAACATCTCTTCGAATCCTCCATTCAAGAATCATATGGGCGGTCCAGCCCAGAGATCTCTTTTCAGATTGGGCCTCCGGATACCGGGGCACCTTCAGAAACCCTCTCTTCAAAGCCATGTTCAAAGCCTTACCCAAGTTCATTTGCTGGAAAATATGGCTCGCTAGAAACCGAATTATCTCCTCCAACCTTCGCTCCCCCCCTGATCTCGTAGCCAAAAAAGTTGTAGGCGTCCTTGTAGAAGTTTTTCTTTCCAAATCCAAAGCTTTTCCTTTCACCCCCACCTCAACTATTGAATTGAATTGGATCAGCTCCTTCTTCCTCCCCCCTTCCCCCGCTTCTCTTCTTCCTCCTCCCTCTAGATCCACTTGGTAGCTTCATGAAGATATTGATTACCTTTTTTGGCGCAATAAGCAATAGAACCACATCCTATATTTCGACGGAGCCTCAAAAGGAAACCCCGGGGTGGCAGGAGCGGGAGGGGTGATCATCTGCCCATGAGGAAACCAAGTGTTATCTTTCCATTGGAATCTGCGCATCGCCAAAAATAATCAAGCTGAAGCGTATGCTCTGTACCAAGGGATTCATCTCGCCAAAAGCAGGAACATACACTCCCTTTCAGTGATTGGGGAATCCAAGATAATCATAGGGTATGCTCGCAATGGTTCTCACCCCCTAAATTTATACTTAAAAGCCATTCTTCAAAGAATTGCGGTAATGATCAAGATCTTCCACAATATCCCCCTTTTTCACGTCCTCAGATGGAACAATCACCTGGAAGATGCTCAAGCGAACCTGGAAATTGGTCTCAAGCAAGGCTCGTTAGTTGTCAATGAAATTTCTCTCTTCACGCCAATCCCATGACTTTAAGCACTCGACATACAACTCCTCTGCCCACTCAGCACACCGTCTGGGCCACAGTGGTGGTCAGGATATGGACAGTTTGTCCTTCCATCCATAGTGTGACTCCCACCCATCCTCCCTCTCACCTCAGCACATGGCCTAGCATTCCACCTCCACCTGCCCCCTCCACATGCCTCCCCCACCTTACATCTCGACTCCTCGCCACACGCTCCTCCTCAGTCCGCGACCTGCAACCTCCTTTCTTTCCCTCCCCGGGCTTGGGAAGTCTCTTCGGTGTACCTTAGACAGCTCCTGGGCATGGGAGATAAAACTAGAGTGAGGCGAACATGCTCATGGTGACGTCCAGAATGTACTGGGCATTAATTCCAGGCGAGATGAAGGATCCCAACATCAGAAGCGATCATGGCTCGAATTCATGGCAAATCTTGGGAAAATGGCTAAGTTTCTTGAATCAAATGAAGAGGAGGGAGCATATCATAGCAGGAGTGGTCCACTTGGTTGGAAAGATCATTCCTGTGAAGAACAGAGCTGAGTCTACTCCTCGTAAGCGCACTCGTATCTGGTTTTTTCAATTGGAAAAAGTAGGAAATTCAACCAAGATGAACAGGTAACCACCGAGAACAGTTCCAGTGGAGGAGAATGAAGATCTAGTAAGCACGGTCCATACTCTTCAATTACATCTTAGGGATCTCTCTACACAAGTTCCTTCGATCACAAAGATTACCATCCAGCATAGGAGCGAGTAGCAGTGAAACAGGGACGAGTGTGAAGCGCTTAGACAACAAATAGAGGCGCTCAAATTCACAGCTGAGCCAACGTCACCCACTCCCTCCACGAACACTTACATCTAAGATGAGGCCTCCTCTCCAAGACCACGCCCTCAATTGGACCTCAACCTGCGGCCTCCAATACAGGCAGACTCCACCGCATCGGACCAGAACAAAATGTAAATGTATGCAGTGTTTTTTCATGCTACTATTAGGTACTTTCTGCATGGTTTTTACCATCGATACTCAAACAGGCTTTAGTGTTCTAGTTAGCGCCACCCCTGATCTCCATCTCCTTCTTGGAGAATTTAGGCAGGTGCATTTTGATTTCTGCAAATTTTGTAACCAAGACTATATTCTCTACCGACGTTTTTTCGCGGCTTTTTAATATATCCTTTACCCAGTTTTTTTGAAAAAAAAAAATATTTAGAAGTATCAAGAAGATATATTAAAAAAATAAAAATAGAAACCCACCTTTAACTCCCGTTTGTTCATTAACTACATTTTACCCAATACATTAAAAAATGTATTAACAACATATACCTTGGCCATATACAATCAAAACCATTTCAAGATTTGAAGCTACTTTCCAAACTAGATTTTGAAAACTAATTTAACATGCACATGATTGAGAAATGATTTCGTGTTTAACGTGAAATCTTAACAACTAAGTCAATTATGTAATATTGTTTGCAACAAGAAAAAGAACAAACGTAGATTTAACAAACTACAACATTGCATTTAAATAGATATGGAACATCATCTCATGATAAACATTCCACCACAATTACAATCACAAGGCCACAAATACATTGAAAAGAAAAAAAAAACATGGGTAGTCCAAATGAAGTTCAAACCAAGCCCACCTTTAAACATCATTTATTCATTACTAGTTGTATTTTAAATGCTAAATAAAACCACACGTGACAATAAATAATGCATTAACAACATATATTTTAGTGATAAACAAACAAATCCATATCAATATTCAATGTCACTTTTCAAAGTAGATTTTGAAAACTATGCTTATGAATGAGGAATGATTTCATGTAGACTCAACTTGCAATCTTAATAAATGATTAAATTATGCAATAATGTTTGTAACAAGAAAAATAATAGTTGTAGGTTAACATACTATAATATTTAAACTAAATAGATATGGAACATCTTCTCATGACCAAACATTCAACTACAATTTTAAACACAAAGCTACATATATAGTAATTTTGAAAGGTAGTACAAAGGTATACCATATTATTATTTTTTAATTGAAACTAAAAATTATTATGTGAAGAATAATTGTGCTTATTCTCGTGAATTTTAGAAGTTATCGAGAATAGGGAGCTTTTATTACAATGGATAGATTCCTCATGCCTTCGTAATATTCTTCTTAATTCCATAACATCTTTGTTATCCATGATTTCTTGGCTCAAAGCAAAATTAACTGATGACAAAGTTTGGTTCAAAATAGGGTAGTCAAATTTGTATCCAAATCACATGAGAAACTTATTGTCCCACAATCCAGAAGAATGGTAACATTCCACAAGAGTTTGTAACCTGAGATGAGTCTCTTTGCACATACAAATCCAACAGAGGCCTGTGGATACAATTCAAACTTTAAAACCCAAAACACCAATAAACCCAAATTTAATTATTGTGAAGAATAAAGGAAAAATAGGGAAAATCTTACACATATTCAAGCAAGCAAAATAATCCTACATGGACACCTTTCCCTAGACCAAGTCCCAAATGCAAATGCAAAAACCATAAAAAAGAAACCAAACACATTTCAAAAGACCCCTCAGTCTGCCAATTAGACGTTGAAAGTTTCCAGATCTCGAGACATGAAAGCCCCATCCTAAAAGATAAACCCGAGATTATTTTCTTACCCGATTAGTACAAAGCGACCTAAGATCCCTCCAATAAAATTTGCAAGTTCCTTTCCAATTTTGTACCATAATCCCACCTTGCAAACATATAACTATGTAACCAAATTCATAAGACCATATTGAGATAAGTGCTCACATGTAGATGGGATGAGATAGCGTCCTTGCAAATCCCCTACATGCATAAGGTGATTGTTGATTTAGTTGGTTTGACAAGTGGAGTTTAATGTGGATGCGACATGGAAAAAATTTCAAACCATAGATACTTCGGGGATGTTACAATATAGTTGCTCCCCATTTTTTCTAGATCCCCTAAGTTTAATACAGAGGCTTTATTGGAATATGAATCTACTTCTGAATTGAGGTCTCATAATACTTGATAATAAGAGACTCTGAGTTGATTACATACCCCCTTTTTAATCAATCACGTTCTAAGATATCTTGTTGTCCTTAGGGGTTAATTTTCCTATTATCTCTTGATGATCACACTAGAATATCCAATAACGATCAATGATTTGATGTTGGCTTCTTTGGCAAGGAGAAGGCCTTGGAGAAGAGTGTAGGCTTTAGCTTGGTTGTTAGTGGTTTGTCCTATTCCCTTGCCTAATAAGAAGACTCTTCAAATTAAAAACATATCATGATAGTTTGAAGTACTTCTTGGAGCAATGATTGTATTTAGAAGAGAAACAAAATTGGGTTACAAAAATGATAGGTTATGACTTTGAAATTATATACAAGAAAGGAAAACATAATATTGTGGAAGATGCACTTACAATGAAAGAAGAAGAAACAAAGGGTTCACTATGTGTTATTTCTATTCCACAATCTGATTGGGTGGAATAAGCAAGGATACAATGGAAGCAAGATCAAGAGGTATGCAAGATCATTCAAAAACTACAAGAGGACCTCAATGCATTAGATAAATTTGTATGCAATAATGATTTTCTATGGTATCATGATCACCTATATTTAAGTAAGAATTCCCAACTCAAATAGAAGGTTCTTTTGGAATCACACACTTCTCCTGTAGGAGGACATTCAGGGTTCTTGAAAACTTACCATAGGATAAAGAAGGTTTTTTTCTAAGAAGGTCTTAAAACTGATGTTCAAAAGTTTGTGTCTGAGTGTGTGGACTACCAACAAAATAATGGAGAGACAATCAATATGTCAGGTCTCCTACAACCATTAGTTATACCAAGTCAACGTTGTGAAGAAGTTTTAATGTATTTTATTATAGGTTTACCCAAAATTGAAGGAAAGAGTGTCATCATGGTAGTAGTGGATCGACTGACGAAGTATGCCTATTTTTTTCTCTCTTTCTCATCCTTTTAAAGAAAGTACAATAGCCGCAACATTCATGGAAATAGTTCAAAAGATACTTGGAGTCCACAAGATTATTGTAAGTGATAGAGATCCAATTTTCATTGGAAATTTTTGGACTGATCTATTTTCTTATTTGGGTACTCAATTGGCTCACAGCTCATCTTACCATCCACAATCTGATAGGTAAACTTAGACTGTGAATAAATGTCTAGAAGGATATATTTGTTGCTTTGCATATGATAAATAGATGTAATGAGTCAAGTGGTTTCCCTTGGCAAAATGGTGGTACAACACATTCTTCCATTCTTCATAAAAAAATGTCCCCATTTTTGGCACTTTATGGAAATAATCCTCCATCCATCACATCGCCCTTGAAAGGGACTACAAAGTTTCAGGCAGTGGAGGACCACATAGGGAACCAACAAGAGGTTCTCAAACTATTGAAAGACAACTTTGTTATGACACAACTTAGGATGAAATAACAAGTAGATCAACATCACAGTGAAAGGGAATTTGAAGCGGTGGATTGGGTATTTTTTAGGCTACAACCATACAAACAAATGTCCCTCAAACAACAAAAGAAGTAAAATAAATTACCACCCAAATATTATGGCCCCTATAAGGTGTTGCAAAGGATTGGAAGTATACAAATTTGAGTTACCTCCATCTTCACGTGTACATCTAGTCTTCCATGTTTTTTTTCTAAAAGAAGGTAATCGGTGACAAGATCCCATACCAAACTATTTTACCAGATATTAATGAAGAAGCGAAAATCATATTAGAACAAAACAAAATCCTTGAAACAAGGATTAAGCGGCTATGAAATCGAGCAAATACTGAGTACCTCATCAAATGGAAGAACCTACCAGTGGAAGAGGTGACATGGGAAGATGAGTTCTTCATGCAGAAACACCTGCGATTAGTCAAGTGTTGAGGAAAACACTTGTTTAAAGGAGAGGGGCATGTTAAGCACTAGATAATGAATTATTACATTTCTACTGTTATATTTGTATGTAGGCTATAACCCTTCAATATACCCTTTCATTATAATTGTACCCTTTGTATCATATATATATATATATATATATATATCTATATATATATATATATATACCAAGGAGACCTAGTCTTGGGATCATCTCATCTCATCTTGTACATTGAATATATTGTAAAAGGAGGTTTCCCCCTCTAAGTGGACAAGTATTCATTGAATTTTTATCATTATCAAGGCGTTGGTTCATAACAAATTGCCACCCTCTCTCACCCCTCTAGCCCAAATTCTTAGACTAGCTAGACTATTATCACTAATGGTGCACTGATATCCCTCAAATATAACTCTCCACTATACATATGTCATATAAGACATTGAAATAAGATTCTTCTTCAAACCAGGAACACACAAAACATAATCCAATTCAAGAACATCATTTGAAGGAATCTAGAAGGAAATGGAGCCAACTCCTCTCACAGGATAAGCAACATCATCATCAAGCTCCGTGCTCACGCCTCCCTCTTGCTCCTAAAATATATTGAATAATGAATTTTCATATGTCAAATGGCTTGAAGCTCCATTCTGAACATACCATCTAACGTTATTCATAGTTTTATAGGACAAGAAAGAGACCAAAGCCATATCCATCATGGAAAATTTTCCATACGAATAAGATCCTCCACCTCTCATAAGTGAAAAATGTTGGCATTTATCAAAACAAATCAACCACTTATTTATGCTTCCCTTGGGCATCTCACCAACTAAAAATACAACCATACTAGCCAATAATCACATAGATCTACCATCTATCACTGACAACCCATAGAATAAATCAACCAACTATCACAACACCTCCTAGGCATCACACCACCTAAAAACACATCAATAATAACCATCAATGTAGTAGATACATCATCTCTCATCACAATAGAAACCCATCAAAACCTCTCATGGGTGAAAGTGTTCATCTCAAGCACACTAGAGTTTCACAATCCAACTACCTCAACCAGTTCAAGTACCTCTCCTAGGTAATCATCAACTAAAATAGAATCTCGATCTTACTCTAAAGTGATCTCAACCACAACAAGCTTTGATACCACGTATAGATTTATGGAAGATAAATTTTTTAATGCAAAATAGAAATTTCACCTCTTTAACTAGAGGTTTTGTGGATCTTAACCCAAATTGTCTACCTTAGGGATATTATGAAATAGAGTATAAAATAGTAGTGGAAAGATTACGATATTTCACTTTTTAATAGCCGATTATTGTAGGAAATCCACAAAGAAAATATACCAAACAACCTAGATAAGTTCCATCCCTCTATGGAAACTTATCCCACATTAACTAGATCTAAAAATTCACATTTAAAATAGTTATAATAGCAAGTAGAGCAATGACGAAACAACCCTTAGATTCAATGATGATGTGAAATCACTTAAAAACAAATTGTTTTACTTATGTCAAGTCATCAAGACATATATAAATATAATTAACAATACATGAAGACCCTAATCTCAAACCTCCAAGGGATAAACCCTAACCTTAGACCACCAAGATACTCCAAGAAGACTTATAAACCCTAGTGAATCTGAGAGAGAGAGAGAGAGAGAGAGAGAGAGAGAGAGAGATCAAATACAAGTGAAGACAAATAGAGAAAGAGGATACTAGTGCACACTCTTCTCTCAGGTCACATATCAACTCAAGATTTAATACAAGATGAGTGTATATAATGATTAATGATCATGTCCAATGTCTCCTCCATCAGAGTAAACCCTAGTCACAAGAGAAACCTCCAAACCAAGACGTCTTCTTTCCCTTCAATAACTTCTCCTAGGGTTTCCTCATAAACTCATGAACCCTAGTGAATCACTCCAAGAAGACAAGTACAAAGAGAAGAGTATAAGGATGACGTTGAATGGAAGGACTCTCTTATTCCTCTATATATATGGGAGGTAAGTGAGACCAACAATATAATGTGGGCCCAATCCCTTGCAAGCAACCTAGAATGAACATTTGTAGGCCAACACAAGTGAAATACTTCATTCCAAAGTACACATGTCATGTCCCAATGTGATGTTTTACACAATAAGGGCTCCAAGATGGTGTAGCTACACAAGGTATGTCCATATTTTTCCATCACAAACCTCCACAAACTCCATCCATCCTCCTAAGTAATGCACTCCACTAGGTTAGTTACCATGTGCAAGAACATTGTGGCAACCCAAGCATCCTTGAGACAACCCCATGCCTCCAAATAGGAATAAAAGCAACCATGTGCTATCCAAGCTCTAGTTCCCTCCTCCAAGATGCATAAATATCCTCCTCCCAAGTAGGGAATTTTAAAAGCAAGTGATCTCTCCATGTGGCCACAATGAAGGGCGTCCACCAAATTGTCAAGAGAACTCTAATGCCTAAGGGAGGAATACCAAGACAAAATCTAACTGAGGTTGAGAAATCAATAAGCAAGTTGTCTCCATCATGCAAATCCATCATGGACCATCTCCCATGTGCTAATCCATCTTGGACCATCCATGGGTTGAAGATACACCATGTAAACCAAAGTTCATGAAGCACCCCAAACATGGTGTAAACACTTTTGGAGTAACCCCAAAATTTAACACATAAGTATGAAATGTAGTTAATAAATGTTATGGAATGCAATACTTTGAAGTACAAAACTAGTTTCAACCATATCCCAACAACTGACCTAAGTATTTTGTTCAAATCTTCATGACTACTTGTCAAAAACCAATGGAGAGTGATACATTGAACTTTGAAATTCTAGATTATTATTAGAAATGAACCAAAGGTCCATCAACTCTATGACATGAAACACATTATAATGGTTGAATGCTAGCCCCAAAATAAAATCTTATAAATTTAATAAGCAAGGAAACTATTTTACCCTATACAAGTAGTGAAGTGAATCACCTATCATAAAAATATGATTGCCCTAAATCAAGGATATGCCAAAAATGCCAAGGGCTAAAGTTGGCACTACGTTGTGGTATATATTTCTAATATTCCTTTAAAATGAAAATAAAAAGAAACTATTCACAACTCTAATATGTGCTAAAGTAAAAGAAAACATAGGAATTAATTCTTTATGGTATATATTTCTAATATTCACTTTAAAATGAAAATAAAAGGAAACTATTCACAACTCTAATATGTGCTAAAGTAAAAGAAAACATAGGAATTAATTCTTCTTCATCATGTGTATTGAAAAGAAAGCTAAAAAAACCATGGAGCAATCATTATTGCAAATGACAAATAAGTATTATAATTCCTAGAATATATTAAAAGCAAAGGAGCAATGGAAAAAAATAGAGAACACCTCACTTACACCTAATAACATGTTTACAAGTTGTTTATTACAACATCAAAAGAAGACAATTACAAAATCATAAGATAGAGCTCTATGCCTCTAAAATAAGCTTGAAGTGCAAAATGCCCAAAAGGATCAATTTGTAATCCAATAAGTGGGGTTTTATTAATTTATTATTGGATAAAACGGTGTTATAAGAGACAACATGGATAGTTTCTTCCATATTGAATTTCAATATGTTATTCACATTTTACCTCAAAAAATTGCAATTATCTATTAATAGATACTATAAGCTAACTAACTGATAAGTAGGAATCCCAGACTCATACTCAATTTAATCAAGTAACTCAAGAGGTTAGAATGTTGATCATACATTATGTTCATAAAAGTATTTACATATAAAGCTTCCTCAATCTCATGCCTCCAATTGTATTTAAACATAGCAAGCTTCCTCATTCTCATACCTCAATGGTATTAAAAGTAAACATAGAAACCTTCCTCATTCTACATATCTCCAATAATATTGCATGTCCAAGTTACTTTGTTGTGTATAAAGTAGTGAGTATCACTAGTTGAAATAAATAGTTTATAAGGTGAAAAAAAAAAAATTGAGCCACAAATAAAAGATAAGCATATTAAATTGAAACCTTGTATGGTTAAATATCTAACTATGATCTTTAGTGGTGTGGTGGATACTTATGATCTTTGGGTTTTCAATGAAAAAAAAAATCTTTGTTAATTGAACATAATGGTTCTTGCTTTTATGGGAACACACTTCTCAAAATTTTAGATAGGCAACATGTTGGCCTAGATAGTAGATACCAATGTATCTTTGAGAAGACCCAAAACATCCCCACGATCTTCATGGGTAACATGATCTCACTTCAATTTTATAGGTCATCTTTTAATAAGGCATGACTTAAGGCAATTGAGTGGGACTCTTATTGTTCAAGGATTTAGATCGATTCATGGTAGAAGGCATATATGGTATATTTCATCACGACTTAAGATTTTTTATGAGAAAATATGTAAGGATGGAACACCCCCCCCCTCTTTTGGCATCAATATGCTTATAAACTTTAGAATTTTAGGGATATAAATAATGTGTTGGTGGTCTATCCCAAGTTTTCCTGTAAAAGCATAAGAAATGGGAGTTTATTGAAGTGTCTAACTATGGCAATATGAATGGATAGACCATAGAAACAAATTTGGATGCTAAGTATGATGCACAATCCTCCTTTAATATTGCTCTCTTCTTTGTATCTTTTGGAGGATAGATCAACCTCTCCTTCAAGAGAGAGTGTTACTCTCATAATTTTGAGCTTCAATATCGTCTTTTTCTATGTTTTTTAATGATTTTTTGTTTGAGGTTATGTCTTTTCTGGACTTCTTTTCTATAGAGATCATTTCTTCCTTTTGGGTTTCATCATGATTTTTATCCTCTCCATTGTTTTCTCTTACATTCCAGGAAATTACATATAATACAAGGATTTTATCAAACAACTTTTATGCATCCTCCAACTAGAAGCATTTGGCATACATGTCTACAAGGGAACTCACCATGATGACATAAAATTGAAACCTACTTTGAATAATGATGTTGTGGATCCCCTTAGCCTATTTGAAGGCTACCAAGTTTCCACATCCTAGTACAACAAAGGCTAAGGTGAATGATTAGGTGGAATGCATATTTGTTGCATTTGGCCTTGGGTTTAGCAAGGGTGTTGTAAATTTTTGAATGCCAAATATTGAGTCCAAGGTCCTTTTCTTCTTCTTCTTAATTGTTCTTTTTTTCATATGGCTTTAAACCATCCACCCAATATTTGAAAGAGCTTGTAAGTTTGGATGCTCTAGTGTGTTGTTTCACACGGGGAATCATAAAACATAGGGAATCATTGACTAAACTACATCAATCATTTAATGCTAACCAATAATCTTCTTATGATTGAACAAGGTTTAACCAAACTTGTAAACTCTTATCCAAATGCAAATGGAAAATCGACATTAATAATGCCAAATTTAGAGAGTTAGACAAAGTAATTAAGAAATAACATTAAACAAGTTTTGTTTGTATATATTTAGAAAAATCTCACAAGATCCCCCTCTTTTCCAGAATATATTGATAGAGGGAAGTGCAATCACCAACCCTAATAGTGGCTAATAACCCCAAGAGACTCGACTAGATTTGAACCTATAATCTATGATATTCGTAAAAAACATACCTTAGACAGTGAAAGAAGTAAGAGGGGTTTCAAGTTAATCAATTTCGAGTTACTTTGTCATGTACTTCGACTCATTCCTTTTTTGTACTTAACAAAGGCATTAACCCGATTTGAAAAGTCTTAACTTTCTTACCCCCTAACATTTGTCAAGACCCCATATATATACCCCAAAGGATGCCATGCTCGTAAATAATATGTCACTATAGACATGCATGGCAATGTTGCCTAGTTTGGCCACCTATTCATACCATGCTACTAAGTGGGATCTCTACATGCTAATTCAATTAATTTCAAGTTGCTTTATCATGTACTTCAACTCATTCCTTGTACGTGACAAAGACATCATCTCAATTTGAAAAGCCTTGACTTTATTACCCCTAACATTTGTCAAGACCCACATATATATACCCAGAGAATATCATGCTTGTAAAATAATATGTCACAATAGACATGCATGGCAATGTTGCAAACATTGACCACCTACTCATACCATTCTACTAAGTGGAATCCCTACATGCTAATTCAATGGATTAAACTAACCCTTAGTGTGTGTGTGTGTGTGTGTGTGTGTGTATGTGTGTGTGTGTGTGTGTGTATGTGTGTGTGTGTGTGTGTAAGGGCACTTGAAAATTGAGAAATAAAGATGAATGAACTCACACAACGAAGTGAAAACTTTGAAATCATAATCATTTAGTGTCCTTTCCATGAGGTCAATAAACTTTTATGCTTGACTAATGATCATATTGTGTTGTTTCCAAGTTATGATCTTATCTTTATGGTCTTGAGTTTGAGTCCCTCGGTGGGGATTTGATCCTTTTGGTTCTATAACACGTGCATGTGTTTAACGTTTTGGGTCCAATATCGACGTAACTCTGTGTTCAAATCCCACTGTGAGAAACGTTAGCTAATCCTCGTTATTATAAAGTGTAGTCTAAATATTTTGGCGCTTTTTACTGGTTATTTTTTTAGTTTGATTTTGCTCGAAATCTGGTTAGGAATTGTTGGATTTGTAGATTTGAGTGGCTAAATTTGTATAATCAAAGTACTTTAAGAATTTTTAGTATGATGAATCTATTTATACATTCAGAAATGCAATTTAAACAACAAAAAATAGAGATTTTATCTATATTTACATTGCCAAATTCCAACAAAAAATAGAAATTTTAACCAACGCCTTAGAAATACCGGGTATCGATCCTCGTACTTTGCAAATCAAGTGTGTTTCTAATAACCTCAATCTAGTCTAACGTAGCTGTTTGTTCAAACCCCACTGTTAAAAATTGTTAAACTGATCAACTCTGCTTCTGATAAAATCAATCGAGTTGCAGAAAATTATAGAGCCATTTAATGATGGAGATGCGAGGTATCGATCCCCATACCTCTCGCATGCTAAGAGAGCGCTCTACCATATGAGCTACATCCCCATGTCATTTACTTTTCAATACTTTTAATAAACTAGTTATTATAAAAAATAAAAACGTGAAAATTGTTTTACAAATCAAGTCTGATAACCGCAATTGAGTCAAAGAAAATTTACTAACTTAGCCAAATCCCCACGTTATTTAAATAATTATTTTAATAAACTACTTATAAAATTTAAAAAAAGCGTGATAATTGTTCACTTATTCTCATTAACATAATTTTGCAAATCAAGTCTGTTTCTGATAACCATATAGAAGAAAAAATTTCAAATCAATCATCCAAGCTACGTTCCCAAGTTATTTGAATTTAAATTTTTTTGTTTTTGTTTGTTTCTTGGTTGAGCAAGTCTTGAAAAGTAAGTAATTAATTTGCTAACGCTTCTTTGTTGGAAAAGATTTTTGTGCCTCATAGTATGCAATGATACTTTCAAGCTTCTTATCACATACAAGCGAACTTATTTCAATAGAGACAAAGAACCTTCTCGAACCTCCTCGCACATACTACCAGAGTTGTTTAAGTAGAGAAATCAATAGAGACATAGAACCTTCTCGAACCTCCTCTCACATACTAGCAGAGTTGTTTAAGTAGAGAAAGATAATCTTATTAAAGGAAAACCTTCTCATCACTTATGTCAACAACAAAGTCATACAAGGTACACTTCTTTACACTAAAACTCAGATTTCAACTACACATTCATAACATGATGGAATTTTCAAATTGATAGATCTTTTTCGTACAAACAACCACAACTTATAAGAATAAATACTTAACAAGTGAGTTTGAAACTCTAATCTCAACTCTGAGAGAGCTTTGAATAGTTTCTATTGCACTAAACAAAATATACACTCAACATCAATGGCATACTCTCAGGAGCAAAGTGTGGTAACATTTTCTCAAGCTACACTATTTTTTACATACTTCTAACAAACTCTTAAAATCCAAAGAGTCCTTTTATAACTTTAATACCACATTGTTAATGGTGGCGCTGATACTACACCTTAGGAAGAAAGAAGGAGAGAGACAACAAAATAAATCATATAAATTCATTCATATTTCCATAGAAAAGACATGTGAGGATAAGTGTTTATAGATCCCAAATAACTTTTGACACTTCATCAATATCTTAAGATTAAGGCTCTTGATTTGGGTGCTAAGCATAGGCCACATGCTCTCTTCAACCTCAAGCTAGATGGCAGCTAGCTCTACCCTCGGGCAACCCCATGAGGACACCCAACAACAATAAATGGGTCATTAAACGACCAATTCTACCCTTCAATGTGTTTGATATGGAAAGGATGCAAAGTATGTCTACAATTATTCAAAGAGACTCAAACTCCAAAAAAATCATAGAATCGCAAGCCTCAGCTTCGGTCGTACTAGATCATAGTTAACAATGGTAGATTCCCTTAATTGGAAAGTGCATTCACAACTCACTAGATGATTAGAGCATTTAATCAAGTTTAATGGTAGAGATACAAAGTTGAGTTTCCATCCCTCTCTCATAGTTCATCCTCGGTACATAAATTCTTCGCCAAGCACCCAGACCACCCATTTTCATTCCTTCTCTAGCAAAGAGCTGAACAAGAAGGGTTCTTGCTCCAAGGTTGACATTCATAGAGCTCATCACATCCTATATTGTACAGAAGGAACACTCCAAAGCCTTTGCATCTACTTCTCCAATGACGACATGATGGAAAGGGGTAGAACCAACAATAGAGGTTGTCGTCCCTCTTCAAACCTACCTCTCCCAAGGACTCACTAGGATGTTATTAGATCAACGAAAACTTATTACGCTCAAACCCCTCGTCCAACTAGGGAAGCCTTGGGGGCTCTAGAGGAAGATGCACGTCAATCCAAATAAGGAACCCTTGATAATGAAGTGGATGCAAAGATTCTAGCATGGATTTTAGACACAGGGTCATCTAGATCAAGAGAGACGAAGTACTACAAAATTATCGACCTCTACTGACACATACAAGCCTCGCTAGGCAGAGCTCTCACAAACAAGCAAGTTGTTCTCAACGACCTTTTGATGTAGATGGAATACCTTCAATTGTGGATAAAGGCTCTAGATAAAAAGCTAACCATTATGGAAACAAGAACTGTAGGAATCCGCTTCAAAGAACCCAGAGAAGACAACCTCTAAGTTCGAGAGGATAATGTCATTCCTCCTCAAGTAAATGTTCCATGATAAATCCTTTAATTAGCTATTTTTTGCATAAATTTTGTAGCCAACCTTCTAGGCATATGGAAATCACTACTCAGATATATTATAAGAATGACAGGAATCCTAGCTCAAGGATTAGTAATCTTTTTTATAATACCAAAGCAATTAGTCTCAAAGCTTAGCAATATTGTTGCCATTTAGACCTCTTAGAAAGAAGATATGCAACATATTAATTGTAATTTTGCCTCTGTATTTTTGTCCATATCTTATAATATAATTAGATAGCTTATAAAAAAAATATCTTAAGATTAATGAATTCCTTTATATGAAATGTACTTTTCTTCTGTCAAAAACAAATGTTCTAACTTAGTATATTCCCTTACACATTGTAGTTACCTAGCATATGACATTTTGTTGCACATACATTATGACTCCTCAGTCTATGAGTGACATCCTTTCACTAATATTTGTAAATTCTCTCGCATCCATCCACATGTCACTTTGTTGAGCATGCAATCAATAACCAAAAGCCTTATGCATTATTTTCTAGGTTTGTTTTAATCTTTGCAAATTTTTGGAGAATGTGCAAAATAATGTAATATATTATTTTTATGTAGATTTTTCTCCTTTGGGTCAACTTGTATACCTAAGTCATGATGATTTAGTTGATCACACTTGAATATTTAGATTTTGGATGTGTATTTATACCTCATTGGTCTAAGTTGAAAGGTGTCCAGTTCAAAGCTCTAAACCTTCTCCTCTTTATTGGACTACAATGGTTGTTATCTTTATAAACTAATCACATCCAACCATACATATGTCTACATATGTCTATTTATGTACAATTGTTCTAGGTTTATGCTTATCTACCACACTTAATTGATGGTCCAATCATATACACACTATGAATGTATATGCTTAGAATTGTTTTTTACATGATGCAAATATGGTTACAAATTAGTTAAGTTAGCATTGTTTATTCAATTAAGTAGAATTGTATAGAAATATTATATAGGTTATTGTGAAATCTATTTTAAGTGTCTAACATTAATCATATAACAATCAACATTGGTTATATTGGAAAAGTAATATAATTTTATGTAGAATGTTGCATCATTGGTATATATGTGTGTCAACTTATAATGCACGACATTTCTGGTCATAGATTTTCCCCCCTCAATCTTAGAGTCGTGCATTGAGCACTTCCAATATTGGAGAAGAAACAAGAAATTACAAGAAGCACATTTTGCATTGATAAGAAGCACATTTTTCATTGATAGACACCTTTTCTACAGATTGACGAAGCTCTTTAATTTTTTGAATGTTTTTCTACCCTGATTTTTGTCGAAGATTTTTTTTTATTGAGGAGGATTTTCCTCTAGTTTAGAATTCCTTTATGTGTTCTATGGAATTCACAAATGTTTAAGGAAGATATGGACACCTCTAAACTACATACGCTTATGTGTCTTTGGTGACTCCATTGCCATCTTAGGTATCTATCTTTCTCCTACCCATGTTTAATGATCACATTATTCCCAAGCACATTAAATGAAAAAGAGATTTAGTGGTGGGAGAAGAACCCTTATCCTTTATCTTTTCAACATGAGCATCATAAATTCTTGAAGAAATGGTTCAACCATATATGTAAGTTACATGAATATTTATGTAACACACCCAACCCCTAAATACCCTTTCTAGGGATGGGGCATCAAATTTTGTTTTTCTTAACTCTCTCAAATCCTAATTCCAGGATCGCCATTGGCTTCTGCTCACCATGAGCTTTCTAACGGTTGCCACCACACTAAAATATGAGCTCTGGTCTGTAAGTTATTGCCTCCCGAAGTTCCTCGGGCGTTATTAGTTGGGGTCTTCAGCATTCGGCACTGAACGACCCCTTTTCTTACTCCCCGAAGTCTCGGAATCTTGCCATGTGGCCTTATCCATTCAACGATTAAAATTCGGCGTTTTACATTGAACATCCCCTTTTTCGACATTCGATAATCAACAATCGGCGATCAATGTCCTACGTTTTCGGTGATCGTCATTGAACGTTCGACGTTTGGCGATCGACGATCGACATTGAACATCCCTTTACCATACTATGCCCAAATATTTTGAACTCCCAAAGTTATACAGACTCTCGGAGTACCAGACACGTAACCAACCACGTTGTCCAGGCGAGCACGAACCAAAAGATGACACACAACGAGGGCCATGGGTGACATGTGTCCTCATTAGGGGGTGACACGTGCCATGCTCTAATAGGCATAAGGGGTATGTGAATTGGCCACATCTGGGTGACACGTGGAACCTTAGTTGTGGGTCCACGTCACCCTGGATGATGTCATTGAGCCACATCAACCCCCGACATACAATATTCTAACTCCTTTTAAATATCACGGCTAAGATCTATCCATGTAGATCCATAGATCCACGGTTTTTGTTACTTCACGACTCCGGGTTTCAAAGCTTACCAACTACTCACGTCACGAATTCCCCAAAGAGCCAAGTCTCCGGACTCCGTAATATCGCGCCACGTGTCCTCATCCTTCCAATGGCCGAGATTCATTTTGTTGTTCATGAATTCAAAGGTTTTCACACTCTGAAGACTCTTGGCCAAGTTCCTCTGGAGTACCAAGTCTCCAGACTATAGGATCTCTCACCACGTGGCCTCTCATCCAATGACTCTAGTCCAACAAGCAAATTTTGACAAGAAACAAGTGGGGGCCACATGTCGCTCCATGACACATTCCCGGTAGGTTAGGCAATTAAGAGGGGTTATCAACAGAATCCTTAGATCGACGGTTGAGAGGGATCCCGAAGGATTTGAGGATCGACGGTTCACATCACTTTAGAAGTTCGACGTGTCTCTTCCAGCTTCCTCTTCGGGCCACACCCGATCTATCATCACGTGTACCTAGTATTCACGGCCATGATTTACTCTGGATCACAAAGATCCAAGGAGAATCACACGTCCCTATACTACCGAATACCCAAACTTCCGGATATTTGTTGATTTGTGGACATACATCCCTCTATTATCAACGGTCCAGATTAAATTCGCGACTTCGACATTCAGGAGTTTTGGAGCTAGACCACTCCTATTCTCCCGAAGTGAAACATCGTCGAAGTGCTTAATTCCACCCTTCCTAAGTATGATCTAACGACTGAGAGAGATCTCCACGAGATCCCTAGATCTATGACTCTCATCTATTCGTGACTTCAACATTCGACTGTTTTCGAGGGTTGTGGAGTCATAAGTTCTGAAGTCTCGAAGCCAAAAGGGCTAGCTCCTTTCGGAGTAGCGCAGGGTTCCCAGACCCTAGTCGTACAAATCCTTTGGAAATTCTTGTGGCTAAGCGCTAATCCTATTAGCAACAATTGGGTAAAGGACATGGGCATGAGCCCTTGGTCATACGGGTGGATAGTCTGAAGGAACTGCCCTTTTTCTCATAGAGTTGAACTTGAAATTCCCGCTAAGGTAAAATCAAAAGATCGACATGACTTAGACATTTTGGTTAATCCTACCCCGACTCTCCTGCAGATTCACATCCCATAACTCTCTAGCATCTAAGATGAGGTAAATAGAAGACCAAGTAAATACAACAATTTACAGAAGCAAATGATCATTTCTAATAACTGTTCAAACACTGCAAGACTTAACCATAAACATAGAAATCCAATCATCGCATCCAATGTATTACACAGAGTATGAAAATACTTATCAGAATTGGAAAATATGAAGCGGTTGTTGAAAGGGGTGTCTGTTTCCTCCCAACCATACGCACAACCACTCCTAGTGGATTTACCACTAGTCACCCCCGAGACAGACCATGATGTTATGAGAGAGATTATTTCTCCTTGCTCCACAACAGTCAGGGACAAAGGTTAATCTCCTCCTCCCACGGGTTCTTGGAAACCATTTTTCTCTACTCCAAGCAAGGAGGTCTGCACAAGCACTTCCTCAGTCACTCGTCAGCCTTGTTTATCAGCTTGTAGTGAAACCCTTCCCATGGATTCTTTCAGCCAAACCAAGCTTGTTTCTCATCTTTTTCTCTTAACTCCAGAGTCAAAAAACATGCTCTCTACTCTTCTGAAGATTGTTTTCTCTACTTTCCTTTCTTGCAAATCTGTCTATGTCCTTCAAATTACCTCCTTTATTTCCTTCCTCAACAAGTTTTTGTGGGTCTGAATCCCCAATTCGTGGTTAGGCCTGGAAGCCTTATAGATGGGTACCCTGCCCCATCTCCTCATTAACTCTTGAGGATGGCCTTCCAACTACCAGCTTGACTGGTAATTCATTTCTAGGTTAGAGGATCGTTGAGAAATTACACCCAGTAGGTACTGGTTTGGTGAGGGTCATCTCAACCATTCTTGGTTCCTCTTACCATCTCTCTCATAGCATTCATGGTCTAACTTGGAAAATTCCCCCCTTTCAGCAGTTGTGCAACACACATCCAATTTCTATTAATAATAGAAAATTCATACATTGACCCTTTTATACAAAGGTTCATCAAACCAAACATTCATACATATTTAGTCTGCCATAGTCTCTTGGATAGTTATAGTTATATTTACAAACTAGGGGAAACATGGGTATTACAATCCCCTCCCCCTTAAAGGAACATCGTCCTCGATGGTCTATCTGTCAATGTGCTCGATATGTACAGAAGGAAACAAAAATGGATATGCATGTTTCATGGCATCCTCCATTTCCCATGTAGACTTGTCTGGGCCAAAGTGTTTCCATTGCACCTTGACATGTGCAATGGTTTTGTTCCTAAGTGGGGTTTCCTTCCTGTCTATTATGCATTGAGGTTCTGGAAGGAATTCTCCCTCGGGTTCCACCTAAATCACAGATCAGTCAATAATATGATTAGAATCATGTACGCACTTCTTTAATACAGAAACATGGAAAACATTATGTGCCTTCATTGTGGGAGGAATATCTAGCCGATAGGCTACTGGTCCCACTCTATCCAAAACTTCAAAGGGTCCACAATACCGAGGTGCCAGCTTGGCACAAGCTCCCATCCTCAAAGAGGTTTTCCTAGATCTAACTTGGAGATACACATGATACCCTGCTTTGAACTCTCTATGAGTCCTTTTCATGTCTACATAGCTCTTTTGTCTATACTGGGCTATCTTCAGATTTTGTCTGATCTGAATTACTTGTTGTTCCATTTCCTTTACCATATCTGGTCTGATGGTAACTCTATCTACTGGGTTGTTCCAATTGATTGCAATGTTGCATTGTCTTCCATAGAGGGATTCAAAAGGGCTCATTTTTAATGACTCTTGATAGCCATTGTTGTAGGCAAACTCTACTAGTGGTAGGTAGTCCTCCCACTTCTTGGGTTGATGCATTACATGCATCCTCAACATGTCTTCTAATACTCGATTTACCCTTTCCATTTTCCCATCAGTTTGAGGGTGATATACTGTACTAAAGAGCAATTTTGTTTCAAAACCAACAAACAAAGATTTCCAAAAGTTTGAATTAAATTTTGTATCTATGTCGAATATAATTTCCTTAGGCATTCCATGCAGCCTAAATATCTCTTTCATGAAAATGTCGACAATATCTATTGCCTTGCAAGTTGACTTGACGGCTATGAAGTGAGCATCCTTGCTCAGTTTTTCCACAACTACCATGATGGTGTCGTTCTGTTTGGTTGATCTTGGTAATCCTATGATGAAATCCATGGAGATGGTTTCCCATTTCCAATTGGGAATTAGTAGGGGCTGCAACAACCCTGTTGGGTGCCAGTGCTCTGCCTTGACTTGCTAACATTCTAGACACTTAGATAAGTAATCAACTATGTCCTTTCTCGGTCCGAGCCAATAAAATAGTTTCCTAGTGTTTGTGATCATCTTCTGATAACCAGGATGACTAGTATATGGTATTTTGTGTAGTTCATCCATTATGAATCTCTTCAAGTCGTCACAATTTGGAATATTCAATCTTCCCATGTAAGTTAGCAGGCTATCATTAAGCATCTGATAGCCTCTATACTTCATCCCTGTGGGATCTTGATTTAGGTATGATGTCACAGTATTGAAAAATGCATATGTTTCTTGTTCAATTTGATCCTCTCTTTGATGTTTGATTCACTGGCGCTCACAGCTTCCAAGTGAACTACTTTCATACTTCTACTAAGGGCATCAACCACCCTATTCTCCTTTCCTTTGATATGTTTGATTTCAAAATCAAACTCACTAAGGAGATCCATCTACCTAGTTTGTCTCACATTGATTTTTGGTTGGTCAAACAAATACCTCAACCCACTATGGTCTGTCATAAGTAAAAATATTATACCTAAGAGGTAATGCCTCCACATTTTTAAAGCATGCACTATGGCAACCAATTCCATATCGTGGGTCACATAATTAACTTCATTCTCATTCAATTTTTTGGATTCATAGAAAATCACATGTCCTTCTTGCATAAGGACTCCTCCAAGCCCTTCCTTGCAGGAATATGTACACACAAGGAATTCCTTGTTTGGGTCTGCAATCTTCAGTACATGTGCATTGGTTAGAAGGTATTTCAGCTCTTGAAATATTTCTTCACATTCTGATGTCCAAATGAATTTAACCCCCTTTTTCTGAAGGGAGGTGATTGGGAAACCAATCTTGGAGAATCCATTTATGAACCTCCTATAGTATCCTTCTAGGCCCATAAAGGATATGATATCAGATACATCCTTTGGGGTAGGCCAATCCATGATGGCTTTAATCTTGTCAGGATCAACTGCCACTCCTTCCTCAGAAATAACATGGCCTAAGTAATGGACTTGTTTCTGGAAAAATTCACACTTACTAAGATTAACATAGAGTTGATGTTCTCTTAGTACTTGGAGTACTAGCTTGATATGTTCTTCATGTTCTTCCCTATTCTTGGAATAGATTAGGATATCATCAATGAAAACCAACACAAACCTATCCGAGAACTTTCTGAATATGTTATTCATTAAGAACATAAAATTGGTTGGTGCACTGGTAAGCCCAAATGGAACCACCACAAATTCATAGTGACCATATCTTGTCCTAAAGGTTGTCTTGTGGATGTCTTCATCTTTAATTCGGACTTGATGGTATCCAGACCTCAAGTCAATATCGAAGAATATTGTAGCACCCCTTAATTGGTCAAACAAGTCATCGATCCTTGACAAGGGATATTTATTCTTGATGGTCATCTTATTGAGTTGTCTATAATCTATGCATACTTTGAGTGTGTCATCCTTCTTTTCCACAAACAAGGCTGGTTCTCCTCATGGGGACACACTAGGCCAAATGTAGCCTTTGTCCCACATCTCCTTCAACTGTAGTTTGAGCTCAACTAGCTCTGGTGTACTCATTCTATAGGGTGTCCTAGACATTGACATCGCTCCTGGTACAAGTTCTATTGAAAATTCAATATCCCTTATTGGAGGTAGACCTTGCACCTCTTCTGGGAATACATATTTATACTCTCTCAATAAGGGATGGTCCTCTAGGCTGAGTTTTTCATTGTCAACATAGTTTAGTACTTGTATTACATATAATGGACATCCCTTTCTACAATACTTCTTCACTTGGAGGGATGATATTTGTCTCACTAAGACAAGCTTTTGAATCCCTTGTAGGGTTACCCTTCTTCCTTCTTCATTTTCACACTCCAAAGTTTTACTATAACATTCCAACTTGGTTTTGTGGGCATCCAACCAGTCCATGCCAATCAGCAGGTCATAATACCCTAAAGGAAGTATGTTTAGGTTCTCTTGGGTGGGAAAACCACTTATAACGAAATGGCATGCTGGTATGACCTATGTTACTTTTCTTTTGGTTCCGGTGGCTATTTGTACCAGCCGTGATTTAACATGTTTAACTTGTTGCAATTTACATTTCTCAACAGTTTGAGGGGCATCATAACTCAAATTAGAACCAGGGTCAATTAAAATGGAAACATGATGGTTGGAAATTGTACCTTCCATCTCCACCACTGAAGCTTGGTTGTTAGATTGTCTATTATACAAGGCTACATAAATTTGTGGCATGCTCCTAGCCACGTCATTGATTGTGGTAGCCTCTTGGATGTTGTAGACCCTCTTAATGCTCTGTTTCCTATGCGGACAATCCCTCAATGAATGTTCCTCTCCACAACCCCAACATTTCAAGGGTTCTCTCTTCGTGTTATCAGTCTTACTTGGAATTTCTCTGAATGGTTTATTTCCACTTTGGGATGGAAAATTTTGTTGATACACACTTTTGGTAGGAAGGCTCATCCTAGAGCTCTTCTCATGGTTCTTAAATCTCGAGGGTTTAAATCCCTTCTTCTTGAACCCCAAATTGTTTTTCTTCTTCCAATCTTCATGGGGTTTTGTCGTATTCTTGAATTTCTCATAGCAATACCTTACTTTTCGAATAGTATCTTCTAAGGTATTTGGCTCATCAAACTCAATTCGGTCCCGATAGGACTGAGGTAATCCACTAATAAATCATTGCATCTTTACCTTTTCATCCTTTATGTAGGGAACATACCTCATCAACTCGAGGAATTTGTTGATATACTCATCTATGGTGAGTTGTCCCATTTTGAGTTCATAGAACTCCTTGGTCTTCCCATCAAAGTACTTTTCTGACAGATACTTCTTCTTGAAGTATTTCTCAAATTGTTTCCATGACAAGTCCTTCTCATGGATTCCTTTCACATTCCTAAGGTCCTCCCACCAAATGGAAGCTTTCCCATTCAGGTTGAAAATGGATATCCAAGAATTTAAGTTCTTAGAGTAGTCATGAACTCTGAAGTACTTGTTCAGGTTGAGTAGCCAAACTTATGCTTCTTCCCCCTCCTTAATCTCTCCATCAAAGGTGGGTGGTTTGGATTTCTTGAATTCTTCAGGGTCACAACTCTTGTAATGTTTCCTCTTATTTCCTCTCGTCTAAGAATGGGAACTATTTTTTCTAGTAGAAGATTCCTTGGAGTTGTCAGTGTCCTCATAGAGACATTCTAGTGAGTGTCTCTTGACTCCATGTTGGGCCTTCCTTGAGCTGCTCCTTCTGGTGTGGCCACATTCTGGACCATGATTTTGTATCTCAGGTAAACTTGTACTTTTCATAGTATGGTTCTTATCCATATGGATGGAAGTTGGACCATGTTGTATTTGTTGTTGTATATCTGATAGACTTTGCAGTAGGACTGCATTAATTTCAGTCTGATTTTCCTGCTCCTTTATCAGCCTTTCATTGTCAGCCTTATAACTTTGTAATTTTTCCATGAGGCTTCTTACAGTTTCAGCCAAATCTGGAGGGGTTTCCACCACCCTCCTTTCATCATATTCTTCCTCTCTATTGTGGGAGCTCTCCCCCAACTCATGGTGTGTCACCATTCCTTACGTTGTAGTTTTCTCATTGTTCATTGACTGCTTGAGTGCTGACAAAACATTTTATGTTAGTTACTAATATACCAATTCATGAACAACACATATCATTGCAAAATGAAGTCAACTTTTTTATTTGGAAACATTAGCAACATACAGTGCAAACTTCCAAAACATCTATCAACAATAGAAGGTTTCGTTCCTCTCTTCAATAGAGGTTCAAACAAGTTTCTTATATAAGGGGTTAAGGTAGGGTGTTACCCCATAAATTTCTCTAATAATATTTTTATACGACTAGTGCATGAGCCCAAACAGGACAGGTGTTGTTTCCATTCTTTGATACCAATTTGTAACACACCCAACCCATAAATACCATTTCTAGGGATGGGGCATCAAATTTTGTTTTTCCTAACTCTCTCAAATCCTAATTCTGGGATCTCCATTGGCATCTACTCACCACGATATTTCTAACGGTCGCCACCACACTAAAATATGAGCTCTGGTATGTAAGTTATTTCCTCCTGAAGTTACCCAGACGTTATTAGTTGGGGTCTCCGACGTTCGACGTTGAACGTCCCCTTTTCTTACTCCCCGAAGTCCTTAAATCTTGCCACATTTCCTTATCCATTCGATGATCGACGTTCGACATTCGACGTTTTACGTTGAACGTCCCCTTTTTCGATGTTCGGAAATCGACAATCAATGGTTGATGTCCTATGTTTTCGGTGTTTCGACGATCGTCATTGAACATTCAACATTCGCGATTGATGTTGAACATCCCTTTACCATACTATGCCCAAATCTTCTGAACTCCCGAATTTATCCCGACTCTCGGAGTTCCGGATGCATCATAAACCACGTTGGCTAGGTGGGCACGAACCAGAAGCTTACACACGATAAGGGACATGGGTGACACGTGTCCTCATTAGGGGGTGACACGTGGCATGCTCTAATAGGCATAAGGGGTATGTGAATCATCCATACCTGGGTGACATGTGGAACCTTAGTTGTGGGTCCACACCACCCTGGATGACGTCATTGAGCCACATCAACCCCTGACATAAATCCTTCTAAGCCCTTTTAAATCTCACAACTGAGATCTGTCCATGTAGATCGATAGATCCACGGTTCCCATTACTTTGCGACTTCGGGCTTCATAGCTTACCAACTCCTCACATCGCAAATTCCCTGAAGAGCCAAGTCTCTGGACTCCTTGTTCTGGTGCCACGTGTCCTCATCCTTCCAATGGCCGAGATTCATTTCGTCGTTCATGACTTCGGAGGTTTTCACACTCTGAAGACTCTTGGCCAAGTTACTCCAAAGTATCAAGTCTTTGGACTATAGGATCTCTTGCCACGTGGCCTCTCATCCAACATCTCCAGTCCAATGGGAGACTTTTGACATGAAACAAGTGGGGGCACGTGTCGCTCCAAAACGCATTCTCGGTAGGTTAGGCAATAAAGAGGGGTTCTCAATGGAATCCTTAGATTGATGGTTAAGAGGGATCCCGAAGGATTCGAGGATCGATGGTCCACGTCACTTCAGAAGTTCGACATTCGGGAGTTTGGTGTGTATCTTCTAGCTTCCTCTCTAGACCACGCTCGATCTATCGCCATGTGTACCTAGTATTCACGACCAAGATTTACTCTGGGGAGACTCACACGTCCCTATATTGCTGAATACTCGAAATTTCGGATATCCGTTAATCTATGGCCATGCGTCGTTATTATCAAGGGTCTAGAATAACTTCGTGACTCCGACATTCAGGAGTTTCGGAGTTAGACTACTCCTATTCTCTCGAAGTGAAACTTCACTGAAGTGCTTAACACCACCCTTCCTAAGTCCGATCTAACAGCTGAGAGAGATCTCCACGAGATCCCCAGATCTACGGCCCTCATCTATTTGTGGCTCTGGAATTCGGTTGTTTTCGAGGGTTATGGAGTCATAAGTTCCAAAGTCTCGAAGCCAAAAGGGCTAGCTCCTTTTGGAGTAGTGCAAGGTTCCCAGACCCTGGTCATACGAATCCTTTGGAAATTCTTGTGGCTAAGGGATAATTCTCTTAGCAAAAATTGGGTTAAGGACATAGGCATGATCCCTTAGTCATATGGGTGGATAGTCTAAAGGAAACACCCTTTTTCCCATAGAGTTGAACTTGACATTCCCGCTAAGGTAAACTCAAAAGATCGACAAGACTTAGACATTTTAGTTAATCATACCCCGACTCTCTTGCGGATTCACATCCCATAACTATCTTGCAACTAAATTGAGGCAAATCGAATACCAAGTAAATACAACAATTTATAGAAGAAAATGAGCATTTCTAATAATTGTTCAAACACCACAAGACTTAACCATAAACACAAAAATCCAATCATCGCATCCAATGTATTACACAGAGTATGAAAATACTTATCAGAACTGGAAAATGTGAAGCAACTACTGACAGGGTGTTCATTTCCTCCCAACCATACGCACAACCAATCCTAACGAATTTATCGTTGGCCACCCCTGAGCTATAACATGATGCTCTGAGAGAGATTCTTTCTCCTTGCTCCACAACAGTCAGGGACAGAGGTTACTCTCCTCCTCCCACAGGATCTTGGAAACTGGTTTTCTCTACTCCAAGCAAGGAGGTGTACACGATCACTTCCTCAGTCACTCTTCAACCTTGTTTATCAACTTGTAGAGAAACCCTTCCCATGGCTTCTTTCATCCAAACTGAGCTTGTTTCTCAGATTTTTCTCTCAACTCCAGAGTCGAAAAACATGCTCTCTTCTCTTATGGACATTGTTTTCTCTACTCTCCTTTCTTGCAGATCTGTCTTTGTCCCTGAATTATATCCTTTCTTTCCTTCCTCGGCAAGGTTGTGTGGGTCCGAATGCCCAATTCGTGGTCAGGCCTGAAAGTCTTACAAATGGGTACCATGGCCCATCTCCTCATTAACTATTGAGGATGGCCTTCCAACTACCAACCTGACTAGTAATTCATTTATGGGTTAGAGGATTGTTGATCAATTACACCCAGTAGGTACTGGTTTGGTGAGGGTCATCTCAACCATTCTTGGTTTCCCTCACCATCTCTCTCATAGCATCCATGGTCTATCTTAGAAAACTCCTCCATTCCAACAGTTGTGCAACACAAATCTAGTTTCTATTAATAATAGAAAATTCATACATTGACCCTTTTTTAGAAAGGTTCATCAAACCAAACATTCACACATATTTAGTCCTCCATAGTCTCTTGGTCAGTTATAGTTATATTTACAAACTGGGGGAAACAAGGGTATTACAATTTAGATAGAAACAATGAAGATGTTCCAAAAATACAAACTTGCATTCAATGGTCATAACACTCCTTTCCTCCATCTATTCACATCGCTATTTAAAGTATTATTGGGATCAAAATGTATACTAAGGTCCATGGTGGTGTCCAACAAAGGAGTTGTAGTCTAGTATTGACACATCAATCCCCGAAACATGTAAAGTCTCACTTGAAGAGCATTTCCTATACTTTAGTTGTGTGGAGTGAACAACAAGATGAAGAAACGACCTTAACTAGCATTCATAATCATTAACATTTATATTATATTTATATTATATTTATATTAACTTTAACCGGAATATAAAACATTCCATCGGAAAGAGATCATTCACAATGATACACAATTGAACAGAAATAAACATCATCCATGTACATCACAAGTTGAAAATAGTATATATATATATATATATATATATATATATATATATATATATATATAACATGATGTTCACATGTAAAATTTATTCATCACAACCAACATAAAGTGCAATCCAAGCAATCTCTACTAAGTGGATATTTGATTATATAACAATGAACCAACTAACTTAGTAACTGTCTAACCCATGTTTCAACCTTCTCATGCAAATTTATACAAGACAACCTAAAGCCATAATGATTAATTCAAAACCCTAGGACAACTAGCTAGGGTTGACTGCCATTAATATTAATTACTTGGTAAATAACTCCAAAATAATTTGCATGCAATCTTACATCGACATTCTTTCCTAAAAAATGGGGATCACATTCCTGATAATTTATTTCTAGTCTCTTCTAACCTCCTTTGTCACTCCACCCTTCCTTACCAATTGTTTTAAGTCCCAAAAAATTGGTTTTGTGACCTTGATTCTACACTTTATAACACCACCTAAAACAAGTCCCAACCACACTTGTTGACTCATCCTCAAGTCAACTCTATGTTCCACACCTAATCAATAAAATGGTTCCTTTTTGTGATAAATTCTCTAACCTAAGAGTCACTAGTCCGACGTTCAACTTATGGATATGGTTGGAGTTCTTATTTTTGTTCCTCCAAGTGATGTACAAATAAGTGATACTTCCTAACAATAGTGGAAGGGCTCTCGTTAATAGAAATATCCTCCAATTGAGGATCACCTTTGCACAACACACACACGATCTTATTCAAATTTTTGGCAAACTTCCTCCAATTCATCCAATGCCAACTTCTCCCACCTTAAAAAATCTATTTCCTCTATCACATCATTGAACTAAAGTTGCAATTACTAATTTACCTATGTAATTCAATAAGACCATGTTCAAACCGTAATAGGTCATTGGAAGCCTCCTCACATATAATACATTGGAATCGAAGAAAACCATCTATAGGCATCAAGATAGCATTTGCTTGTCTCAGAGCTTGGGAATGTGAGGGAGTAGTCAAATTATACCAAGATTAGGTGAATAGTCTATGTTGAACGTTTGGTGTGACCCTAGTTGTTGGTTGTATCATACTCAACATCAAGGGCCAACTGAAGGTTAGTGTTTTTTAGATGTTTATGGGTGTTTGAAGTGATATATAAACACCATAAAAGTTATCTTAGCACACCAACATCATTTCTCAATGGTTTTCAACATCACATCCCAACTCATCAATCATAGCCATACTAATGAAATTATCCAAATGACTCTTTACCTTACTAGGATGGACATTTCTTAGAGAACCTTAGAGAGTTGTGACACCCCCATCAATGAAATGTTGAGATGGTTGTTCTACCTCCATAGACCCTTTACCTTTCTCTTGTGAAAAATCAATGGGAGTAGTAAGTAAGAGAGGCTATTGAGAAGCAATCTCAAAAGTTGACTAACATTGTGTCATCTAGCCTATTAAGGAATCCTTCATTTCCATGTCATCTTTCTTCTTACTTAGAATCCTCTAAAATAAGAAACACATGAGTTTTTAATTAGGCTCTTGCAATCCTCATGGCCATCTCCATATCCTACAATAGTAGTAGATTGATTTGTATGGATATCATAGCCAATGCCTCTACCGACATGAATTCGTCCACCATCCTAAGCACCATCTATGTTTTGTGAATGTACTTCATTTTCAATAAAAACACCAAGATCCTTAAAAATTAAGTATTTTCCCTCATATGTGATCTCAACTATTTATAAATAGGAGAAGGTCTATCCTTACAATGTATAAGGGTGCATGCCAAGGTGAGGGCATCAGGGGTGAAGTAATGGAAGGGATTCATGAAGCCAATAAATGCACCCTATATAGGAAAGAATATAACATCCAAAATTGAAATAGATCTTACTCAACATGTCTATAGAGTTGGAAAATGTTGAAAACTTTAATTTTTTCTTTGTAGAAGAAGGTTGCAAGAGCATATTGCAGGGGGGATTGATCTTGGATCCATATGGTTGTAATCTTGCTACATAGGTGATTTCTTCTCGAGGAGGGTGTGTATACCATGTGATGATATGTGTGAAACATTGTAGAAGATTTACAATGGAGTATGTCAAGACTTTAAACTTGACTTGGGATAAACACCTACTCCTTCAAAGTTTATGAATCAGGTATCCAAGATTACAACATGCCCCCCTTAATTATGTCACCTAGGTATACATATACACCTTACACCAATGAACTATCAAACCCATGGTACACATGCCTAAAACGAGGTCTTGCAATTGTATGCCCATTTACATGTGATTAAATCCAACTCCGCAAAAAATGCCTACCACTACATGCTCGCACATACTACACTTAAAACATCTACCTGCATCAATACCTGCATATATGAGGCTCGAAGCATCTACCTACTTCATTACCCACATCAATTCAAATATAGTTACCAAGTAATAATAGCCCATTAACCCTTCAACAACAAGCCAAGTATGGGCACATAATGATACTTTCTCTCTACTTCCAATGCTTGGCTTCTCAAGAACCAAGCAAGAACTAAAGGCATGGGTCGACACCACAGATCATGCACCAACAAGCTTGCATGAGACTTTACCAACTCTACACTCTGCATTGATATATGCAAAAAAATGGAATGCTCCATTTCAATGATCTCTCTACAAGCACCCCTTTAAAAAATACAAAAGCCATGCCATTGCTTGCCATTAAAAAACAACAACCTCTTTGGATATCCATGTAGCACTATGATCATGTGCCATCCATAGATATCAACAAATATATTTATGGCCACCATCAATATGCCAAGCATGCCATTCACAACAAATTGTTTTTACATGGGTAACAAATAAACATTGCAAACCGGTTTCACTCCAACTAGCCACTAGTAGTGTTTGCACAATCTAGAGCACTTCAATGCATACTAACACTAGGTATGCACAATGGATCTGCAACAGTGCCTGAATAGACGATTGGCTCCAAAAATCCAAGCCAGTGCTTTGTTCCACACTATGCACTCCAAAATACATAGGCCCTTCCAGTATTTCATGAGGGGGGTCATTTCTTGAACTAGTCTAAGATCATAGACCATCCAAATTGCCAAGGCACTACATATCCCAAGCACAACATAAGTATAGTCGGATCATGGCATACACACTAACATATACAATAACATGGGAAATAGTAGGTTCTAATAATAGAACCATGAGAATTCACATAGATTTGCAACCATCAATCTCCCAATGAAACTAGGTTCCACTACATTTTCATTTGGCTTGTAGACACCCCCTCCAAGAGATGGTTACCCGACTATTCTAACAACACCTCCTCCAATCAATATGCATAGTTTTGGAAGCCTTAAATTGC
Organism: Picea engelmannii; assembly: GCA_009831015.1. NCBI lineage: Eukaryota > Viridiplantae > Streptophyta > Pinopsida > Pinales > Pinaceae > Picea > Picea engelmannii. The sequence continues at coordinate 431,932 of ML788331.1, read as the reverse complement.
TCAATGAAATCATCATTCCAACAATATTACAATGGTGTCTTCATCATGCACCAAACAACAATGAGCACTCTTGGCTCATGTTGATAATATCATCACATTGCTAAGATGTAAAGTCCTTTCCACGCTAATGTGGACTCTTAACACTACCCTCTACTAGCATGGGTAGGGTATGCACTCAATGGTTCTTTTAGAAACGTTATTCAACTTCTTGAAACACGAGTAAGCACTTAACTCACACACCCCACTTAGCCTTGCACATCACACAGATCTCCAAACAACATCGATTATCATATTGAGGCCATTGTTCAAGTGCATCAATGTCCACATCTCAACATCCATAATTTGTCAATGCAAACTCACTCCATTTGCAATTCAATCCTAGCATTGCTAATAATCTCATGGCCAATAACAACGCATTCTACATGTTTCCATCTCCATGGTCATTCCATAGCCATCTGGAACTACAAAACCCTAGCAACCATCCATAAAATCCTAGCCTCCGTCCAAAATAGACACTAGAAGATCCACCACCCATATCTATGGTGACCTTATCCTAATGTTTTGATTTGCAGTGTCATGGGGTATCTCTTGGGACTCACCCCATGACACTCTTACTAGTAGATTTGACATCAACTCAAAACACCAAAGCCTCTCTCATGAGAGAGTCCAAAGCTACCATGCTTTGATACCACATGTAAAAACAAGCAAAATCACATAAACAAAATAAACAAGCACACACGAACACCAATAATTTACCAGGATGAAAACCCTTTACCAAGAAAACCAACACCCTGTAAATAGATATCTATTATTTCCTTTGTTAATCTGGCCAAACACATGCTAATTGAGGCATTTTGCAATGGAGTATGCCAAGCCTTTAATTAAGCTTCAACACACCAATACCATGGGCTAACATTGTGTTCTATTGTAAACCACCTATGATAAACATGCCTTTGATCAAATCAAGGTTAACCTACTATGGACCAAGTCAAGATTATCCTAACACCTAGAGTTGGAATATGTTGAAAACCTCAATTTTTGCTTTGAGGAAAAAGGCTATGAGAGCATATTACAAGGAGGTACTCATCCTAGAGCCATATGGTTGTAATCTTGCTACAAAGATGATTTCTTCTTTAAAAGGGTGTGTAGACCTGGTGATGATATGTGCGAAACATTGTAGAAGATTTATATTGAGCCGCGATGAGCTTACGTGTACAAGATCATAAAGGCAATATGATGTAGCCTTGTTCAATTGAAAATGCCAAAAAAATAAAATAAAAAAATCAAATAAACTCTAATACCAAATGAATCGTTTTGAAAAAAAATAAAATTGTTTACCAAAAAATGCATGTGTCTTTTTTATTAATTGACAATTTACATAAAACTGAGAATCATAATTAAAGTTGACCTTCTCTTCAAAATACAGTAACTACTAAACCTCATGTTCCTAAATACCTAATTAATTCGATGTATTAAATGCACTCTATTACATATTATCCATTACAAAATTATCAATTGAATATATAGAAAATTGTAAAGATCGAAGAAAAGTAAAATAATGAATGTCAACTGAAATGAAAGATTGAAGAAAAGAAGAGTAAATTGTGAATCTCAATTTTCAGTGCAGCCCGTCTAGCTCAGTTGGTAGAGCGCAAGGCTCTTAACCTTGTGGTCGAGGGTTCGAGCCCCACGGTGGGCGTTTATCGCTTTTAAGCATGGCACCCGTGTGTTTCGGCCCCACGGTGTTCGCATTTTCTGGTGCGGTTTCCTGCTTGTTCATTCCGGAATTACAAGTTCTTTTACCCCTCTTGAATTTATATCTTCATCCCGAAGAAGGAGGTTGTAACTTCTTGTTTATGGGAACTTTGTTTGGGTTTTGGTCAATTTTAAGAGGATTCAGATTGTTAGTTTTAAAAAAATAAAAGTAAAATGCATGTAACTTTGATTTTTTGATTTGTTGATTTGTTGGAAAAATGGGGTGATTTGAGTGCTCATTAGTTTATGTCACTGAGATAAGTAACATTAAAACAGTCTGTTTTTTCCCATTAAATTTAACCTTAAATTTGATTGGAACTAGAAAAATGGGGTGATTTGAGTGCTCATTAGTTTATTTTTGTTGGAAAAATGGGGTGATTTGAGTGCTCATTAGTTTATGTCACTGAGATAAGTAACATTAAAACAGTCTGGTTTTTCCCATTAAATTTAACCTTAAATTTGATTGGAACTAGAAAAATGGGGTGATTTGAGTGCTCATTAGTTTATTTTTGTTGGAAAAATGGGGTGATTTGAGTGCTCATTAGTTTATGTCACTGAGATAAGTAACATTAAAACAGTCTGGTTTTTCCCATTAAATTTAACCTTAAATTTGATTGGAACTAGAAAAATGGGGTGATTTGAGTGCTCATTAGTTTATTTTTGTTGGAAAAATGGGGTGATTTGAGTGCTCATTAGTTTATGTCACTGAGATAAGTAACATTAAAACAGTCTGGTTTTTCCCATTAAATTTAACCTTAAATTTGATTGGAACTAGAAAAATGGGGTGATTTGAGTGCTCATTAGTTTATGTCAACGAGATAAATAACATTAAAACAGCCTGGTTTTTCCCATTAAATTTAACCTTAAATCTGATTGGAACTATGCCAAAAGTCAAAGTTCCACCTATGTAATAGAAATGTTTAACATGATGTTTTTAGCCAATTTTAAGAATACCCAAAGCACCATTTTTTGAAAAAATTATCAAAACCTGTGGAACCTTTACTTGCCAGAAAAACAAGGCTCGCTGAAATGGAGCGATTTGAGTGGGTGATAGTCAACACATTGTTTGTTAAATCATTTCGATATTTGTGAACCTGTGCAACCTTTACTTGCCAGAAAAACAAGGCTCGCTGAAATGGAGCGATTTGAGTGGGTGATAGTCAACACATTGTTTGTTAAATCATTTCGATATTTGTGTTGCTAAGTTTATGTATAGAGATATAATTGTGTATATATTACACTAAGTTGCAATAAATGTTGTGCAACATTGCAATTCAATGCATAATGTTTTGTTGTGATTTTATTGAAGATGTATTTGTTTTCCTTTGGAAATATTGCAATAGATTTCATGAAGATGGGTTTCATTATTAGAATGAATATCTTGAAAGAATTCAAAGTTATATATTTTTATGATAATGATTTTGATGATAAGTTTTATGTATTTTGTAGTAGTATATGCACTATCTTTTTTAGGGATATAGATAGGGCTACTTTAGAAATGGGTTCAACAATTTAAACAAATATCTCAGCAAAGACATTGTGTAGAATTTTTCTTGAGGACAGGAATATGGTCATCTCGAATATGTACCACTCTTTTTAGGGATACAAATAGGGACAGCTTGAAAAATGGGTTCAGTTACTTGAAAAATGGGTTCAATTATTTGAACAAACATCTCAACGAGGACATTGCGTAGAATTTTTCCTAAGGATAAGAATAGGGCTACCTTCAATATGTGTTCCATTTAGTGTTAGAATTTGTCTTTTGCATACAATCTCTGTCTAGAGTACACAATAGTTTGTTGGAAATATCTAGGTGAGAAATACAATTGTTGGTAGGCCTATGGAGGCCATGGCCACCCTGGCCCCCCATATGGCCAAAAAAACATCATTTAAGGCCTCAAAATGGCCCCAAGATGAAGAACCATGTTGAGTTAGTGGAAGAGGTGGGTGGCCACTGTTGTCCACTTGGATTAGTTATATCCCCTTAGGAAGCAATGGTCCCCATTGTGTCAAGTTCCTGCATTAGATGGGGAAACTTTTGTTGAATTTGATTCATGGTGAACCACTTGCCTTGGTGAAGAAGTTGTCCTACTTCGACAACCCGATAGCGTTGTATGTTCTACTAGCAAGTGCCCCTCATCTTAATGTCCATGATCTGATCTACTATATCTTTCTTAGTGTAGTCAGGATTGAGTTTTATAGGGGCCAAATGCTCAACCACCTCCAAAGTGTCCAATACGGGTGGAAAATATTGTTGAAGCAACTCTACATTAATACTAGGTGTAAGCCAAGGAAAGGGAGAATACCCGATTCAAAAGAATTCTCACCCACATCCTTCGTGATGGTGTAAGGCCCATATCATAGTGGTCTGAGCTTCTTATGGGGTCCTGTCAGGTGCTCTTTCTGCAAATACAACCACACATTATGACTAACCTGAAACTTGTGTGGAACCCAATGTTGATCATGCCATTGCTTGTACTTGGAATTGGCTTTCTGCAAGATATCATGAATCAATTGTTGGATGTGCTAGATCCATTCAATAAATTTGGCTGATCTATCTTCCTTAGTGTAAGCACGGGGGGACTCTTCTTGTGAAGATGCAATGGGAAGATATACATCAATGGTGGGCAATGGTTGGAACCCCAAGCACACCTGCAAAGGGTTGTGGCCAATAGAGTTGTGGAGGGATGGGTTGTAGCAATGTTGAACATATGGAAAGCTTTCATCCCATACACATGGATGCTTGGAGTTGTAGATGCATAAGATATGCACAATCATCATATTGACCACTTCTATTTGTCCATTTTTTTGGGGGTGGAAGGCAATCAATTTGGTCAACTTGGTGTCCATCGAACATAGGATGGACCTAGAAAGTACTAAGGAGCCTACTATCCCTATCTAAAATAACAATACATGTTAGCCCAAAATGAACCCAAACATGCTCAAAGAAGAGCTTAGCAGTGGCTTCGACTGTGGTACTCTTCTTACATGACACCAAACTGGTCATCTTAGAGAATTGATCAACAACCACAAAGACACAATCGTTACCGTGCTTGGTGGAGGTAAAACCTAACATGTAATCCATGGAGACTAAATCCCAAGGCTTGTCTGGGGTAGGTAGACGAGTGCACAACCCTTGCTTCTTAATGGAAGGTTTAGCAATGACACATGAAGTGCATACTCTGATATACCTGCTAATATCCTGTTGGAATTTTGGCTAGTAGAAATACTTCTGAAGTTGCTACTGTCTTCTCCATATTGAAGTGCCTTGCCACCCGACCGAATGTGCCTCCCAAATTAGCTTTGCACGCTCACTTGAAAGAACACAAAGATGGCCCAAATAGAAAAAAAGTGCCTCCTGGAGGTGAAAGTCTGGAACTTGTTTACTTATGTTCAATGTCTGATATGTAGTAGCGAAAGTAGGGTTATTGTCGTACAATTGGGGCCAACAAGAGGTGCTGTGCCCACAAGAGTTAAGAATTGTGGTTAGTGCCACAACCAAGGGCTAACTGAGGCAATCTACAAGTGGAATTGTCGCAAGTACATGGACCACTTCTAATGGTGGTCATGCTATAATTTTCCTTATGTCTGCATGTTAGAAAAATAGGATCACAGAGAAATAAAATAAAACAAATGTAGAAATAAAACTGAGAAGATACACAATACAATAGAGACACAGATATACGTGGTTCACCTAGTGTGGGCTACGTCCACCAGAGAAATTGTCGGGTCCTTCCTTTATTATTGTTAAACAAATGAAGGGATACAACTTACATCATACCCATTATAACTTCCTCTTCTTTCTCTCACAGTCTCCTCTCTCATAATACAATATTCACTCACATACACAACCACAATACAATTCCCTCATAAAAGAGGGTTGCATTATAGGGAAGAAAATCCTAACATGACTTCTACCATCAGATCTGCGACCTTATAATGAATGGTCTAGATTGACTGCGAAATTACAATATTTTACAAGGAAAATTTCCGAAAAAATTCTCTTTGGGGGTGTTGCCCCTGA
>ML788331.1:411188-426072 GCA_009831015.1 Picea engelmannii | reverse complement strand
AATGGGGTCCAAACGCGGTTGAAACAAGACCTCTGAATCAGGAAGATAATCAAGCTCCACAACCAACACGACATGAATTATAGAGTCTTGTGATCAATGTGAATGATTATTTCCTTTCCTAGAATATAATGCTTTCACTATCGACATTCCTACACAATGGAGTACATCTCCTTGTCATAGGTGGGATACCTGTGAACAATATTAGAGAGTGTCTTGTTACGACAGGACACCACATGTCCATGTTGAGTGAGAACTACACCAATAGCATGGTCATATGAATCTATCTCAATCTTGATTGGTTTTTGTAGGTCTGGTAGAGTAATGATTGGTGCTTGGCAGAGGTGATGTTTAAGATCCTCAAATGCTTTATGTTGTGACACAAACTAAGAAAATTTGGCTTTAGATCCACCCTTTGTCACTCGGATTAAGGGACAAGCGATATGAGAGAACCCCAACACAAACCTATGATAGAAGTTGGTAAGGCCCAAGAAGCTATGGAGCTTTGTTAGAGTCATCAGGGTTGGCCAATTGTGAATGAATTGGATCTTGGTTGGGTCCACATGCACCCCATTTTCATCCATGATGTATCCTAGATACCTAATTCTCTGCATGCCAAATGAACATTTCTCCAAATTGGCATATAACTTGTGTTGTCGCAAAGTGCTCATGATCTATTGAATGTGCTGCAAATATTCTACTCACGTCCTGTTGAAGATGAGGATGTCATCCAAATATACAACAAAAAAATATTTTGTGAACAACCAAAATATGTCATCCATCATCCTCATGAATGTTGTCGATGAATTAGTCAAGACAAAAGGCATGACCAACCACTCAAAAAGGTTGTATTTAGACTTGAAGGCAATATTTCATACATTAGTTTGTTCAATCGAGACCTAGTGGTAGCCTAACTTCATATTAATCTTATTAAAGAACTTGGAACCCTTAAGTTGATCAAAAAGATCGTTAATATAGGGGATCGGGTACCCATTCTTAAATTTCATTTTGATTAGGGCTTTGTAGTCAATACAGAGTCCCCATGTCCTGTCCTTATTTTGCATCCAATACAATTGGGCTCCCACAAGGTGAGGATCTTGGTCAAATGTGACCCTTTTGGATGAGCTCATGGATTTGACATTTTATTTCCTCATTCTCTAGAAGAGAGAGTGTTTGTATATTGGGCCATTAGGTAAAAGAGCATTGGGCATCAAGTCAATTGAATGTTTGACCTGGCAATGCAGAGGCACCCCCATAGGTGAAGTAAAGATATCCCTATATTCCTCTACGATCTTGTACAACTGATTCTACTATTTAGAGAGGCTTCATGCTGAGGCGATGGTGGTCACAATGACCTTTTGCTCACCTTCAGAATGAACCATGAAGAGGACATAATTTTTGATCTGAGAGATTACCTTTCAACACTATTTTTCTGACACCGAGGAGACTGTAGTAGTTGGGAGTACCTCTAGTACCCTATAGAGATGGCCTCCCAAAGTAACAATGACACTATGAGGCCTAAAATCATAAACAACATGGTGTTTCCACATACATGGTTATCCTAGAAGAACATTACAAACTTCAAGTAGGGTAACATCACACAATACCTCATCTTTGAATGGATTGATGTCATAGGACATACACCATTGCTAACTGACACAAAGGTCTCATCCCTGACTCAACCAACTGATGGTCTATAGTTGAGGGTGTGGTGTTGCCGACAACTTCAATCTCTTGATGACATCGGTCAAGATCAAGTTCTTTTGGTTAATGTTGTCAACAATGAAATGTAATGGAGTCCCCTTCACCCACATCTATGAATGGAATAGGCACTTTCTCTCCTCGAGATCCTCTGATGCTTCTATTTGGATCTTTCCAGTTGCAATGGTAGCATAGGGTTCTGCATCAATGATCCTCTTTCCCTTATCCTGCTCTAAATCATAGTTTGAGCAAGAGTATGATTCTCTTTCTTTCAGCCCAGCCAACAATGATTGTTTTGAGCAACATTCATCATCGTTGTGCTAAGGGATGAATGAAAAAATAATAGTAACACAATGAAACCAAAATTCGATTAATGCATGAAATAGAAAAATACAGTAAAATGCATAACAATACAAACTAGCTAGAGTGGTGGTAGCTTATCTTTGAAGATAGAGGTGTTGTTTATGCTCATTCACAAGAAGATATGACAAGACACCAAAAATGGATTTAAACATAAATTACTAAACCCTAAGAGGCAAAAAAACTAAAGGTCCAAAACCCTAATTCTAGGAGATGAAGCGTAAAAAGGATTGTAGGCCCCGAGGTGGCTAGTTGATACATAAACTTCCTCGGGGCACAACTTTTGCATATAATCTTCATTTGGGGCTCACAATAGCTTGTTGGAAAGATCTAATTGAGAAGTAAAACTATTGGCAAGCCTAGGAAATCCATGACCACCCTAGGCCCTCAGATGGCCAAAAACCATAATTTAAGGCCTCAAAATGGCCCCAGAAGTTTAGGACCTAAAAATTGTAGATAAAAAAACAGTCAACATGTAGAATCGTGTTAAGCTAGTGGAAGAGGTGGGTGGCCACTGATGTCCACCTATACCATTATAGAATACAAATAATCACTTTTTACCATAATAATAATAGTTTTATAAATGGTTATTCGAAGGTTTTGAATATCAATAGTGGATTGTAAAAATCTAGATTGAAAACTATTTTAATAACAACTAGCGTTAATAAGATTGTGGAGAAAATTAAGATAAAGTTCCACATATAACACTTTCAATAAGTCAATATGGGACTAAAGCACCTATCAAATTATTTCCATCTAATATGTCCAAAGGTTTTTCCCTCAAGATGGTTGATGAGGACATCCAATGGATTGGTCTTTCTCTGATCTCACAATTCAATTTTAGCAAAGTAATGAGAAAATAGTTTCCATATGTTGCAATCATGTATAAAAAGTTCTTTGCACGGTGAATGATTGTATTTCAATCAGAACAAGCTTAGGGATACCACTAATCTAGCCAAAGTAGAATGGTTGTGAGTAATTTAAACAACCCATAATAATTATATTGCAAGTTGTTTCCATATGTATTATGACGACAGATTATCTTCAAAGACGAGTCTCAGAACTTACTTGAGCATTATGCATGACAATATGGATAAGTCAAATACTTCTATACCAAGGTTGGGTAAGAAGGAAAATGCTATTAGTAGTGTCATGAATATTCCCATTTCTTTGATTGGTATGCTTACACATAGACACAAAATTGGGGGCTTTGGCCACTTTAGTCTTTCCTTTTTGGAGATGGGTTCAATTTTCACTATGACTTCATTGGCTAAATGTCTAAAGGATATTGATGAACCAATGGTGGATGAATATGGGGATTTGTTTTACAAAATAGGAACATTGAATCACCCACTACATGAAGCTCTATTACAATCTAAGTCTTATGAAAAATGTTTGATCTATAGGCAAGGTAATATGAAAGAACATGAGATAAGTGTTGATAATACAAGATTTCACAAGTCAAATAGAAAATTTCCACTAATATTGTTGTTGCAAATGGATAATTTTGTGGTTAATTACAAAAATTGTCGTGTTTGCACTTTTATCACTTTTAACATCAAGGAGGGTGTTTAACATTGTTCAAGTTGGATTCCTCTCTGTGGGACACACATATGAAGACATGGATGGTACTTATGGGAGGTTATCAACTAAATCAATGAGAAAATACATATTTTCACTACCATAGATGATGGACGCTTATATGACATGTAAGATCACAATTCCTATGTCCCATATTTAATTGTTGAATTTTTTGAGGTCAAGACATTTGTGGAACCACATCTTTTGGATTGCAACTCCAAGATCATTAGTATCAAAGGATATTGGTTCTTCAAATTCCATCTCATTGATGATAGGTTAGAGATGCAATATAAACCCTTGCTTTAAAATGAAAAGTGGTCACCTTTGATTAACATGTGGTGTTCTTTTCTCGATGGCAGTGTAGACTTACCAATGGGATAGCCTTAGTTATTAAATATATAGGTAAGGAGACCTTCTGATATGGATGAAATAAAAAAGTGATTGTACACATATATTTCATTCTGGAAGAAAGGGATTGATAAGGGAGGGGAACAATATTGGAATCCCAATATATTTTATTGGGAGACTATATATAAAGTTGTGGATACTACCTTTCAGAGCTTTGAGCACTCAACAACTAATGTATGGCCATTCACAATGTAGGAAAAAAGAAACAATGCTCATATAAAGTCCTCAGATGAAGTTATGGAAGCATACCTGAGGAAAAATGTCCCCAAAATTGAGGATTTCTATATTGGACCTCTATGTAACAAGCCTAGAGATCCATTATCTCCAAAGAGTGATGTTGTAGAGAGACAAATGCTCATAATACAATCACTAGATCAAGATTGTGTGATATGGTTGTCTAGGGAAAAAATAAGTGTTTATGAATATCCAAATGCTACTATTGAGTCTTAAAAATTAGAGGTTCAATGGTGGAATCCAATTGGAACAACAAAGGTTAACAAATAATTATATAAAAACTATTTAAATGAAAAAGAACAATGGTTGTTGGTTTGGAATAAAATATGTCCCTTGATGTTAATAGAATCATATGGGCATGGTCACCCAGAGTAGGATGGATAGGAGATAAAATAAAAATAACTAAGAAGGGCCTTGAATACATTAAGGCACAACAAGAACATATGGAGCATAATGTTGCAAGTGGGAGTGATGTTGATGAATGTGACTTTAATTGAGTGATGTTGCCTTAAATATTTATTAAAAAGTACAATTCTGGTATACAATGATTGGTGTTGCTTGTTTTTATTTTATTGCATCTCTTCAATCTTAATTTATTTAGCAATGGGTGTGTTGACGGGCGAAATTGACCGTTCGTCAACTAAGAGAGTGGAACCGGTCCGGGATTGTCTAAATAACCCAAGCCGTTTGGAATGGACCACCCTGATGGGTTTAACGGCTCCGTTGTCCGTTCTAAGGTTCTAAGAAAACCAAAGAGAAAACTAATCTAAACTAACTAATCTAACTAAAACAAATAAAACAAACTAAACAAACTAAAACTAATAAAACAAATTAAATAAAAACAAACTAATACACTAATCTAATTAAAACAAACTACTAAATAAATTAAACTAAAAATAAATATAAACTACTCTAACTATTCTATATACAAACTACTAATTACTATTACACTAACTCTAATAATTAATTATCTAATTACTAATTGAATTACAACTTATTCACAAATGTACATTATCTACAACTTGCAGATTTGAATAAAACCTGTAAAACTCATTTGATTTCTGCCCTTAGACAACGAGAGATATTTTGTTGATTTTTTTATTTTTATAAATGAGAAGTAAAACTTATTGAAATTAAGCAATCTAATATACTAATTATACACATATATCTAACTAAACTAAAATAAACATATGACAAAATGACCTAGAAGCGCTCCAATTTTGTCCTGTGTCTGATGACTTCGAAGCTGGTCGGAGGAAGGAAACTCGCACCGGTTGATCCAAAAGCTTCTCGTAAACGATAAGCTGCAATGCTCTTTGAGTTATTTACAGGACAAACAAGACATAAAAAATCATAACAATTATATGATTTATAAATTTCTGCAATAAGGGAAACCTGTTATGCAAAAACTTATATTTAATAATTCAACTTATGAAGAAGAGAAATCTGTCATTCACAAACTGAACTAAGCAATTGCTATGTTTTTTAAATGCTTAGAATAAATCAGATATGGATTACAGTGATTAAATTATATCATTTGCAAAAGATTAAGATAGCTAAAGTAGTCATTAACCAAATACAAATTGATATACATAACATGAAACAAAATATTGATATCATGAGAAGCTAAAGTTGTAACAAACACTAAATTCTGCCTCAGTCTGTATTAAAATTCCATATCCTTTTTCTCCCACGAATGAGGATGATGTTATTACAAAAATAATGAGTATATATAAGTCTTTCCACAGGGTAAAACCTCCCTGTGGATAATATCAAACTGTTTACATAATCTGGGAATATATTCCCAAAATCAACTAAACTAGGAAATCAAAATGCAAATAAAATATCTCAAATATCCTCTAACTGCTCATCAGATCCAATGCAATTTCGAATTGACCTGTAATAGACCAAAAATAACAAATTAGAAAGATATTTTATTAGCAAAACAATAAAAATCTGACTCTACAGACTTAACTACAGAATCATCTGATTCTGTAGCTAGTCTAAAATAACATACAGGATCAGAATTGAAATCAAATCAAATCTTTTAAAATAATTAAAACCATTTTTCTTCCAATGATCATCTAAAACGAATCACTCAAGATTCAAATGATTTTATCTTTCAACATTAAACATAATCAAAAGTGATTCAATCGAAAACAGGGGTGAGAATACTTTGTTTTACTGTTACCATAAAATCGGGTCAAACAGTAACAAGACTGTTTCATATCAATTGAAATCGATAATGAGTCATATCGTATGTGATACGATCTAATCCAACACAACCATTTTCCACTCGTTATAGCTATAATGATATAACAAAAGATTCATATCGTTTAATCGAATACACAGATGGAAAGACTGTTTCGATTATGTGTAAACGAAATCAAACGTAACAGCATCAACCCAACCAAATTTGTGATTGATCCTTGCACAGTCAACAGACAGGATCAATTAATTGTGATCGCAATCTTAATAGAATCAACAGAAGTGATAATTGTAAGTTGGGCAAACAATCGAAACAAATCACGATTGAGTTTAATATAGAAACAAATAGTGAATCTGGAAATAGTCAATCTCGTTTTACAAATCACATTCAAATAGAGTATCCATTGCAACTACGAATCCAACTGATAACATGGTCGAGCTAACAGTAAACCAATGCGAATTAATTGGCTGGGTATAACCGTTATGAATTGAATCTATTCACGATTTGGATGCATATTAATAGAATCATATTGAAAATAATCCGAATTGTATTCCTGTTGGTTGAAAGTCATATGGGACATAAAACCGTAACAATTAACCATATCAAAATTATTGCCAATCATAGCGTATACATTATAACGAAATTCAAACGAAATGTGATTGTGTTCAAAATTGAATATGAGAAACAACTCCTGTCTAGAATAGATACAAACGACATCAATTGACAGCAGAGCATCTATTTTAGCTAAATCAAACAAATCAAATCCACACCAAGATCAATCAAATCGATGAAAATCCAATTGAAGCTAAACTGGGAAAACGAATTTCCATTTAGTCAAAGCATAGCTATGTATAGAATGCATACAATGTGACAGAGAAAATAAATGTTGTAAACAGAGCTATTCAAAACCGAATTTGAATTCGTTATATAAACAAGTGATAAAATATACCTGTGTGAGGCTGCTCAAATTATGCCAACTTAGAATCCACGACAGCTGTAGCTGATTCCACATTTTTAAACAAGATGGAGCTTGTCGTCCTTTGTTTTTTATCAGTGGCTTGTAACTTAGCCTTTTGACTGGTAAGCAGTGCAACCTGGTCCTCCAAAGAGTGAATTCTGGACTGTAGAATAGGAACATCCAGATAATACCTCTCTAACCACGAGCTGCATTGATCGCAGGGTGGCACTGTAGGTTTTGAAAAAGCAGGAGAGGGTTTGGATGAATGATCGGGGGCTTCACAAGGAAGCTTAATGCATGGGTAGTTAGGGTCGTCCTGTAGGCAGGGGGGTAGGTTTGACACAAAGTCATACGAGGGTTCGGAACACAAACCTTGCGAATAGGGATATTCGCTAGCCAAGAAACGCTCCACTTCTGAATCAGAGTCCTCACTCAACATGATAGGGTTTGAATCGACAGGAGGTTTTGGCTTATTTCTTGCCATTCGTGAAATCAAACGGGCATTCTTTTTGCCTTTGGCGTTCACAATGGGTTTCTCCTTAGGCTTTTTACCCATAGGCTTAACAGTCTCAACAGCCTTAGTCACAGAGTGGGGTAGGTCGATAGGTGAGTCGACCAAGGGTTTAGGTAGCAAGATGTTGTAAGGTACTGTGGGTACAACCTTGTCCTCACTCACCACATGTTTGACAACCTGTGGAGGGTTCGAATCCTCAAAATCATTCCGAGCAAGGAAATTGCTCCAACAATCTCCGCGTAGACTCAAATGACAGACCACAATAATCTTAACCAACCCATAATGAAAAAGGCTACTATCAGCCTGGTTCCTTTTGTACTTCTTTGACATTTTAAACAGGCTTCTATGCAGATAATAGGGCATATTGAGCTGATAACCCATAAAAACCATAAGCAAACGAAGGTGGTGTAAGAAAACAAACCCGTACCGACCTTCGCAGGTGATAAACTGTTTGATTATCATCAATAAATCATGCCAACGCTGTTTAAGCATGGTCACGGGCAAACCTTTATCACAGGAGATAACTTTACGCGACTGGAAGAGCAGTGTCCAAGGGACCTCCTCTACTTTGCAATTCTTGGACCATCATTGTCCAGTGGCAGGCAAACCCGTAGCAAGACTGATAAACTATTCGTCAATTTCCAATTGAACATCGTCGACCTTGGCTCGATAGCCATCAAAGGTTAATGCAAATTGTCGAGCTACGTAGAGGTTAAAACCCTCAAATTTTTGTAAAAATGGAAGCCACCCATTTTCCTCAAGGTCACTACGGGCACTGTCAAACATCAACAGAGCCTGGTTTCCACTGGGTTCAGCTCGTACGACCGGGGCCATGGTGCGAGCACATGGTAAGGGTTTGGTTCGAATTCACCAATGCACAGGAGCAGAGTCATTTGGTCTAACAACAATGAACGATCAAAGGGGAAGCATTAATGTGCGCATGTGAGGGTGGTGGAGTTATTCACCACCATGCATAATAGTTATGGTAAAGTACAACCGCCAAGTTCAACCTCTGTTCAAACAATCATAGCATAGTTCAAAACCAAAAATCAAATGGTGAGTGTTATGCCAACGCGCCAACACAACTATCATTTTTAAACCATTGACATTCAACGTGTTATCAACACCGGGTGTTAACCATGCGCCATTGCATAAATGTTTAATCAAAAGTTTTAAACCATTGTGCCAATTGCCACTTATAAAACTTACAAGCCAATATCCATAAAAAGATTATTATAAGGATCATATCGTATATAAAAACAAAAATAAATCATGACCCTTATGCAATTCATAGAATCAAGTATAAACCCACATGCTCAATGCCTCATAAGTTTAATGCAATCAAAGTAAGAATGTCCAAATGGGCATAGTTCGAAAATCCTTTCAGCCACATAACGATAAACCAAAGGTAAGTGTCATAGAAAATATCAATAAAAAGATGACGACAGTTCAGATAGTGATCGAAATGTGACTTCGAAAGGAGAAGTTTTCACGCTTATAGTCGTGAAAACTTAATGGAGACAAAATGCAAGTGTCGCAAGAAATGAAAATATCGTCTATTTGAAAAATGCGACGAAAATTTGAAGTTCAGAAGACAAGACAAAGGTGTAGGCAGCTTATAGGACAATAGAAAAAATTGAATTGACTGCCAACAATGGCGACACACTGGTAGAAGCGGTTATCTCTGTCAAAAGAAATAAATTCAGATTAGGACAGCAAAGAAAATTTCAAATTAAAAACAACAACCAGAAAATCGTACAAACATCATCATTTACCATCTTTTCCAGCAGTGTTTTAAAAGATGAAAACTAATAACAGTCTTAAGATCAGCAAGTCACGATATTAATGATAAAATATTCAATATTGTTGGCATGACCACTGCTGCCAGCAGGCGTCCATAGCCTCGACAGGGTTGCCATTTAACCCACTCTGACATCTGTATCCTGTCAAGAAGTTCTAGATCAGAATAAGGACATTAAGGAGGTTTCTCATATTTTTTTACAGATTTTCATGTACTCGACATTGCTTCGCTGCCAGCGGGCCTGTTCAGTACCCCGACGAAGTTGTCTTGGCATCATGCATGCATTTACCCGCTGCCAGCAGACCTGTTCAGTATCCTAGCGGGTTTACAAGCACTTCCCACAGCTCTTATTCATAATTTTATTTTGTTTTTCTTTTGTAGATATATAGCTGAGCGGGGTGACGCTGATAATCTTGATATTTTAACATATTTTTTCAGACCTCATCAGAATTTTTTAACACTGTCCTTTATTCAGCTCCAGAAATGTTTTATTTATAAAAACACCTTCCTACGACAGGGAGACATCATTTTTGAGTCATTCCTTTACGGAAAAGGGATAGCGTAAAAAGATAATAGATGATCATGACAAACTTTGCTCAGAGATTGAAATCAGTAAACTTCTTTCAAACACCAAAATTTTCCAACACAAATATCATTTTCAAAGATATACCATTGATGTTTGTACAAACTTTCAGAAGTTATTTCAGTGAAGAAATTTTTCCATGGTCTTTGTCTGAATGGCTCAGTGCACAGGTATGCGTATTTTTCAAAAAACACAAAAAACTGATCAATTCAAATCAAAACCAAAACAGAAAGCAAACGAAAAATGCAAACAAAAACAAAATATTTACATAATATACAAGGTTAGTTATCAAGAAAAGTATCTTTTCAGGGCTTGCCCATTCACCAGATAGGTGTCAAGCTGCCCTTCAAGATTTTGTAATCGAAAGGAACTAGGACCCAACTTTTCAGCAATTAAAAATGGCCCAAGCCATAAGTTTTGAAACGTGGTGTGCTCACCCTTTCCTTCGTGTGGTTTGTCCCACTTCAAGACGAGATCGCCTACTTCAAAATTCCTATCAGAAGCAGAATTAGAATCGAACCAGCTTTTAATCAATTGTTGATGTTGATCTAATTTACGCTTAGCTTGGGTTCTTACTTCTTCCAGCTTCATCAAAGCGTTAATGCGGCTTTCTAAAGGGGGACAATCTTCTTCTTGGACTTTTTGTGACAACTGAAGTGAAGGAAGAAGAATGTGAGGTGGCAGAATAGCCTCTCTGCCATAAATAAGAAAAAATGGGGAGTTACCTATAGCGGCTTTGGGTGTTACCCTATCATCCCACAGTGCGTTCAATAGTGCATTGTGCCAGTTCTTGTGATTTTCAGACACAGTTCTCTTGATTATTTTGATCAATTTCTTGTTTGTTGATTCTGCTAAGCCGTTTCCCTGGGGGTAGTAACTAGCAAAGTACTTTATCTTTATTCCTTTTTCCAAAGAAAACTCTCTCATCTCAAGAGAAGAAAAGTATGAAGCGTTGTCAAAGACTAGACAATCAGGGATACCGAAACGAGTGATAATATTTGAGTTCAGAAAAGCAATCACCTGACTTGTGTTAACAGTTCTTAGCGCGACGACTTCGGACCATCGAGTAAAGTAGTCTGTGGCTGTCACAATATACTTGTGTTGTTGTGAGGATGGAGGGTTAATAGGACCTATGATATCAAGGCCCCATTGCTGGAAAGGAGAATCCACTGAGACGGGTTGCAAGGGAAAGACTGGTTTTTGTAACCGCCCTGATGCTTTCTGACAGATGATACATTTACGACACAAGGCATGGGCGTCCCTAAAAAGCGTGGGCCAGTAGTAACCGGCTCTTAAAACCTTATGAGCAGTGGTGTCACCACCGAAGTGACCACCAGCTTCTCCTGCATGCAACTCAAGCAAGACTCTTTCTGCTTCGTCTTTCTCGAGGCAGCGCATCAGTACGCCGTCAAAATTCTGGCGAAACAGTATATCGTTAACTAGATGAAAGGAGGCGGACTTTAGTCTCAACGCTCTTCTTTTGGCGGGGTCAAGGTGACGGGGTGATGATCCACGTTCAAGACAGAATCTAACATCGTCGTACCGGGGACTTACGAGGTTCTGTGCACAACAAATCAAACTTTGATCGCGTTGTTCTAGGTTTGACGTATCACTATCTTCTTGTTGTCCTGTTTCCGAATCAACAACCAACTTACACAACCTTTGGCCTCTTACGATCTGAGCTGGGGTGATTTCCAAGTCATACTCCTGCAAGGAGGTGACCCAGTTAGCTCTCTTTTCTCCTAACTCCTTTTTCACTAACAAGTTCCTCACGACAGGGTAGGGGACAATGACTTTCGTCCTTGACTTCAAAAGATAGGACCGGAAATGCTTAACTGCTTTGAAAACATCGTAGGCTTGCCGATCGACCGCTGGGTAGTTAAGTTCAGCACCTTTGAAAGCAGAGCTCATAAAGGCGATGGGTACTTAGTTGTTCTCAGAATTCTTCTGAGTTAGGACTGCGGCATAGGAACGATCAGAGGCAAAAGTATAGAGTGTAAAATCCTGAGAGAATTCAGGGCTCATGAGAGACATAGCGTCTATTATGGCCTTCTTTATAGCATTAAAAGCTTGGTTTTATGTGGGTCCCCAGTGATATTGAGTGTCTTTCTTGATCAGGTTCTGAAGAGGCCTAACCATTTCGGAGAAGCTGGGGATAAATCTTCTCACGAAGTTAATCTGGCCTAGGAAAGACTGCATGGATTTCTTAGATGTAGGTGGGGGAAGTTTAGCGATGACTTGAGTCCTCTCGGGGTCAATAATCATCCCATCACTAGACACAATGAATCCTAGTAGTTTACCCTGTTCTACTGCAAAGATGGAATTTTTGGGGTTCAAGGAGATGCCGTATTTACGACATCGTAGCAGAACGGCTCGTAAGTGAGTTAGATGATCATCTTTGTTCTTAGAATAAACGATCACATCATCTAAGTAAACTACTACGGAGTGATTGATTAAGCCTCGAAAAGCAATGTTCATTGCTCTCTGAAAGGTAGCACCAGCATTAATCAATCCAAAGGGCATTTTGCGATAAGCATAAGTGCCCCACGGGGTACGGAAGGTAGTTTTTAGTTGGTCTGGCGGAGACATCAGGACTTGGTTGTATCCAGAGAAACCATCCAATAAAGATAGCCTCTCGGAACCAGATACCTGTTGCAGGATCTGTTCCATGGGTGGGACAGGATAATTATCTTTGTCAGACGCTCTATTGAGGTTTTGGAAATCGACACAAAGTCGGATTTCCCCGTTTTTCTTCCGCACTGGGACAAGGTTGGAAACCCATTGAGTGTGTCTAATAGGAAAAATTATTTTAGCACTTAGGAGTTTATTCAATTCTTTTTTAACGGTCGGTTCTAGTTTAGGGTGCATTTTCCTCAGTTTCTGTTGGAAGGGTAAGGTTTGGGGCTTCATCGGGATGACATGCTGTATAATATTATGATCGAACGTTTTGAGATCATCGTATGTCCATGCAAATACATCCTTAAATTCTTTAAACAATTTTACAAAAGCAATTTTTTCTTGCTTAGAACATCCCAAGCCTAGATTAATACACTGAGGATTTTCACTAGTTCCTAAATTGACTTTTTCATAGGACAACGAGGAACTATTAGTTTTGCAATTGATCGTCTTTTTAAATTTATCTTCAAAATCATAAAACGTTTCTAATCTAACTATGGATTTGGGTATGAAATTTACCATGTCCGATAGTGCTTCAGGAGATTTCGGATTAGGTATTACCGTAAAGTCGTGCAAATTGTCGTCGTGCATGCGTTCATCTATCACTGCACCTTGAAAGGTTTCTTCCATGTGCAGAAAGTTAATGATCTGTTGATCATCGTCAAATACTCTCCAGTTTGTGATATTGTCAGGAACAGATGGTCGAAACAATAGCTCGACTGAGAATGCGTTTGGGGATAAGCCTTCTGCAGGAAGAAGTTTAGAGGCTACATTAGCTAGTAGATCTGCTTCAGCATTATTTAATCTAGGAATGGAATTTATATTGAAAGCGGAAAATTTGTTCATTAAACTCCATACCTCAGACTGGTAACTTTTGAGATGCGGGGAAAGACAGTGTATAGAATCTCTTACCTGTCTAACCACTATTTCAGAGTCGCCAAATACAACTAGATTTTGAATGTTCATGTCCAAGGCTTTTCTGAGACCTTGCAGTAAAGCCTCATATTCTGCGGTATTGTTAGTACATTCAAATTCTAGTCTGCAAGACAATAAAGTCTTGTTACCTGCTGGGTCGATAATGATGCAGCTTGCACCAGCTCCTTCTTTAGACTTAGAACCGTCGAAATATAGAGACCAAATTTGATTTCCATCGGGCTCATGGGACTGTTGAATAGAAGTTGTTGGTTGCATATATGCTACGATCTCAGACTGTTGTTATGGATTGTTGATAAGTGAAACTTCAGCCATGAAATTTCTGAAGAAGGTGTCCATCCCTTGGACTTCGGGTGAATCCGCAGGAGGTGTATATGGTTCATTAGGATCGTTCAAATCTGTGACCGTGAACTTAAGGTAACACTCACGATTCACCCTGATCTTGTTGGGATTACCGTTCTCTGGAAGCCATAAGTGAGACCAGTCCGTTGCGAAGTAACCATGTAGCTGCTCCGACCAGTCCCTGCTAAAAAACAGACCATACACTTCTGGAATATCCACCACAATTATATCAATAACTTGATGAACCTTTGGGTTAGACGATAATCTAATCAATACATTTTTTAGTTCGCCTATAACTTTGACATATGTTCGATCAAGTTGTATGATTTTCAAAGTAGATGGTTCTACTTCAGCGTTAATCTTTTGGCAAACAGACCAAGGCATCACATTAGATGACGCTCCTGAGTCAACCATACAATTATGCACATTTCTGTTGAAAATATCGAAAGTTAAAAGAAAAGGAGGTACATTCTTGCGAGTACTAAGAGTAGTAGCTTGTGGTTTCTTACTCGCAATTTCTAATGCTACTTTATCTACATTATTTACATTATTTACATTATTTACAGGGGTTACAGGAAGGCTTCCTT
>ML788331.1:370715-397625 GCA_009831015.1 Picea engelmannii | reverse complement strand
GTGTATATAATGATTAATGATCATATTTAACTTATACCCCACAAGAGTAAACCATAATCACAAGAGCAACCTCCAAACCAAGACATCCACTTTCCCTTCCATAGCTTCTCCTAGGGTTTCCTCATGAACTCATGAACCCTAGTGAATCACTCCAAGAAGACAACTACAAAGAGAAGAGTACAATGATGATGATTAATGAAATGACTCTCTTCTTCCTCTATATTAATGGTAGGTAAGGGAGGCCAACAATATAATGTGGGCCCAAGCACTTACAAGCAACCTACAAGGAGCACATATAAGCAAACAAAAGTGAAGTGATCCATTCCAAAGTACACATGTAATGATCCAAGGTGATTTCATACACAATAACAACTCCAAGATAATGTAGCTACAAAAGGTATGTCCACATCTCTCCATCACAACCCCCCACGAACTCCATTGATCCTCCTAAGGTATGTATTTCACTTAGTCAATTGCTTGTTCCAAGAACGTTGTCACAGCCCAGGCATCCTTGAACCAACTTGAAACCTCCAAACATTAATCCAAGTAACCCAATGTTATCTAGGGCTTGATTCCCTCCTTTAAGATGAACACTACTTCTCCTCCCAAGCAAGGTGTTCTCCAAGTAAGTGAGCTCTCCATAAGGCCATAATCAAGGGTGTCTACCAAACTGTCAAGAGAAATCTAATGCCTAAGGGAAGAATACTATGCTAGCACCTAATTAAGGTCAAGCAATCACTAAGAAAGTTTTCTCCACTGTGAAAATCCATCATAAACCATCTCCCATGTTCTAATCCATCTCAAATCATTTGGGTGATAAACATACACCATGTACCCCAAATTTCATGAAATACCACAAACATGGTGTAAACACTTTCAAAGTAACCCCAAAAGATAACACTCCCTCTTTATGAGGAAATCATTTACATTGACACCTATAGATTCCCTCTGCAACTCCACCAAACCCACTACCTACAATTTTGTATTGGTTGTGGTTCTAGAATAAACCATTGTCTCTTGTAAAAGACATGCCACCCATGCAATAACATCATCTTGATCCAAATAATAATGACCACCTATGAATATGAAGGAACATAACCTTGGAACAAAAAAAACTTTCCTAACTCCAACATCCTCCAAGTCAACTCTCTCATCTTGAGAGAATCCCAAAGTAAGAGTAACATCATGGGAAACTCCATGTGTCTAAGATAATCCATGGGCAACTCCCTCTATATAAGATAATCCATGAGAGACTCCCTCTAAATACGATCATCTTGATTCTTTAAATAAATATTTGGAACAAAAACATCCTCTCTCTCCTCAGTCACTTTGGAGAATCTTGTGAACTAGAAGACCTCATGTCCTCATCATATAATCAATCTTTGCACACCATAGTCTTTCACTACGTTAGAATATCAATCCTATAAGTTTTAGAAGTATCATTGCATCCATCAACACAAGATGCTATCATAACATCCATAATAGGTTTTGAACCTGTCTTAATGGCATCTCACCATGCATTCTCTGCATATGCCTCCTCAAAGATAGAAGGTTCAACAAGCCTCTCACTAGAATGTACAAGTTCTATTAGACCAACAAGTAACCTATAATTGTGTTAAGCCCTAGAAAAATAATCATGTTAAGTATAAAACCCCTTGTTAAGCCCTAGATATTGAATTATTACATTTATAGTGCTATATTTGTATGTAGGATAGAGCCCTTCATTGTACCATTTGTCTTCTATATATATACCAAGGACACCTAGTCTTAGGATCATCTCATCTCATCTTGTACATTGAATATATTTTAAAAAGAGGTTTCCCCCTCAAAGTGGACTATTATTCATTGAATTGTTATCATTCTCAAGGCGTTAGTTCATAAAATTTGGTATCATAGCATCAATCCTATGGGGTTTCTTCATCAAATGAGTCATCTTGGAATTTTCGCTATAACTTTTTTCTTGGGATGCTTCAAACAACTAAATTTTTAGGTTACTTCGAAGACATATCCAAGTACTTATGGAAACAATTTTAGGTTCTAGTTCGTTATACAAACTAATAGCATGACAAAATTACTCAAAAAGGGACACCATGGTGTAATTGCACAATTGTGCTCACTAGATGTTCAAATATGTATATCCTTTGCTCCAATGGATCTCCAAATAATTATCAACAACCATTCCAAGGTGTTTGGAGAGATGCCTAAGGGTCTTCCACTTGCTCAATATTATGACCATGATATTCATTTGCAGGAAATGTACCACCTAACATTAGGCCTTACAGGTATCCATATGCATAGAAGACTGAGATTGAGCACATGATCTAAGAAATGTTAGAGACAAACATCATTCAACCTTGCCAAAATTCTTTCTCTTCACCAGTAGTAAAGGTTACGAAGAAGGATGGTTCATGGTGTATGTGTCTAGATTATAGACAACTCAACAAAATTACCATCAAAGATAAGTTTCCTATTCCTGTCATTGATGAATTATTAGATGAATTGTATGGAGAAATGTTTTTTACTAAGTTGGATATTCGCTCGAGATATCATCGAATCATAATGAGGCAGGAAGACATTCCCAAAATAGCCTTTAGAACTTATGAAGGTCATTATTATTTTTTGGTTATGACATTTGGACTTACTAATGCACCTTCAACATTTCAAATATCGATGAATTCTATTTTCAAACCATTCCTTAGAAAATTTGTGTTGATGACATAACAATCTCAAACAAATCTTGAGAAGAGAGTGTACAACATGTTGACAGAGTATTACAACTTTTGGAAGAGAAACAACTTTATGAAAACCCTTCCAAGTGTGCCTTTGGGGTTCAAGAAGTGGAATGTTTGGGTCACATTGTAGCTCATGAAGGTATAAAAATGGACGCTAACAAAATTAAAGCTATGAGGGAATGGCCAATTCCAAAAAAATTGAAGAAACTTAGAGGATTCTTATGATTGACAGGCTATTACTGCAATTTTTTCAAGAACTATGGTCAAATAGTGGCGCCTCTAACAACATTATTAAATAAGGAAGAATTTTCTTGGACTCAAGAAGCAACCAAATCTTTTGAAAAAATTAAGGATGCTATGTGTACAACTCATGTTCTAGCCACACTTGACTTCACAAAAACATTTATTGTGGAGTGTGATGCCTCGGGCCATGGCATTGGTGTAGTTTTAATGCAAGAAAGAAGACACCTTGCCTTTGAAATCAAGAAACTTAAAGGAAAAAACTTACTCAAACCCATTTATGAAAAATAAATATTGACCATACTACATGCAATTAAGAAATGACACCCTTACCTAATAATAAGGCACTTCAAATTAAAAACATATCATGATAGTTTGAAGTACTTCTTGGAGCAACGATTACATTTAGAAAAGAAACAAAAATGGGTTACACAAATTCTAGGTTATGACTTTGAAATTATCTACAAGAAAGGAAAACATAATATTGTGGTAGATGCACTTTCAAGGAAAGAAGAAGAAACAAAGGGTTCATTATGTGCTATTTCTATTCCACAATCTGATTGGGTGGAAGAAGCAAGGATATAATGGAAGCAATATCATTCAACAACTACAAGAGGACCTCAATACGTTAGATAAATTTGTATGCAAGAATGTTTTTCTATGGTATCATGATCACCTATATTTAAGTAAGAATTCCCAACTCAAATAGAAGGTCCTTCTGGAATTGCACACTTCTCCTATAGGAGGACATTCATGGTTCTTGAAAACTTACCACATGATAAAAAAGGATTTTTTCTCGGAAGGTCTTAAAGTTGATGTTCAAAATTTTGTGTATGAGTCTGTGGTCTACCAACAGAACAATGGAGAGACAATCAAGATGCTAGGTCTCCTACAACCATTAGTTATACCAAGTCAACATTGTGAAGAAGTTTTAATGGATTTTATTATAGGTTTACCCAAATTTGAAGGAAAGAGTGTTATCATGGTAGTAGTGGATCAATTGAGGAAGTATGCCCATTTTTTCTCTCTTTCCCATCCTTTTAAAGCAAGTACAATAGCCACAAAATTCATGGAAATAGTTCAAAATATACTCGGAGACCCCAAGATTATTGTAAGTGACAGAGATCCAATTTTCACTGGAAATTTTTGGACTGAATTATTTTCTTGTTTGGGTACTCAATTGGCTCACAACTCATCTTACCATCCTCAATATGATGGGTAAGCTTAGACTATGAATAAATGTCTAGAAGGATATATTTGTTGCTTTGCATATGATAAATAGATGCAATGAGTCAAGTGGTTGCCCTTGGAAAAATAGTGGTACAACACATCCTTCCATTCTTCATAAAAAATGTCCCCATTTATAGCACTTTATGGATATCATCCTCCATCCATCACATCACCCTTGAAAGGGACTACAAAGTTTCATGCAGTGGAGGACCACATAGGGCACCAACAAGAGGTTCTCAAACTATTGAAGGACAACTTTGTTATGGCACAAATTAGGATGAAACAACAAGCATATCAACATCATAATGAAAGGGAATTTGAAGCGGTGGATTAGGTATTTTTTAGGCTACAACCATATAAACAGATGTCCCTCAAACAACAAATAAGTAAAATAAATTAGCACCCAAATATTATGGCCCCTATAAGGTGTTGCAAAGGATTGGAAGTATACAAATTGGAGTTACCTCCATCTTCATGTGTACATCCAATCTTCCATGTTTTTTTCTTAAAGAAGGTAATCGGTGACAAGATCCCAGACCAAACTATTTTACTAGAGATTAATGAAGAAGAGAAAATCATAGTAGAACAAAAAAAAATCCTTGAAACAAGGATTAAGCGGCTATGAAATCGATCAATTACTGAGTACCTCATCAAATGGAAGAACCTACCAGTGGAAGAAGTGACATGGGAAGATGAGTTCTTCATGCAGAAACACCTGTGGTTAGTCAAGTTTTTAGGAAAACACTTGTTTAAAGGGGAGGGGCATGTTAAGACCTAGATAATGAATTATTACATTTCTAGTGTTATATTTGTATGCAGGGTATAACCCTTCAATATACCCTTTCATTATAATTGTACCCTTTGTACCATATATATATACCAAGGAGACCTAGTCTTAGGATTGTCTCATCTCATCTTGTACATTGAATATATTGTAAAAGGAGGTTTCCCCCTCTAAGTGGAAAATTATTATTGACTTTTTATCATTCTCAAGGAATTGGTTCATAACAAATTGCCACCCTCTCTCACCCCTCTAGCCCAAATTCTTAGACTAGCTAGATTATAATCACTAATGGTGCACTGATGTACCTCAAATGGAACTCTCAACTATACATATGTCATATAAGACATTGAAATAAGATTCTTCTTCAAACCAGGAACACACAAAACATAATCCAATTCAAGAACATCATTTGAATGCATCTAGAAGGAAATGGAGCCAACTCCTCTCATAGGATAAGTAGCATCATCACCAAGCTCTGTGCTTACGCCTCCCTCTTTCTCCTAAAATATATTGAATAATGAATTTTCATATGTCAAATGGCTTGAATCTCCATTTTGAACATACAATCTAACACTATTTATAGTGTTATAGGACAAGAAAGGGACCAAAGCCATATCTATCATGGAAAATTTGTAATACGAAGAAGATCCTCCACCTATCATAAGTGAAAAACATTTTCATTTATCAAAAAAAATCAACCACCTATTTTTTCTTCCCTCGGGCATCTCACCAACTAAAAATACAACCATACTATCCAATAATCACATAGCTCTACCATCTATCACTGACAACCCATAGAATAAATCAACGGACTATCACAACACCTCCTAGGAATCACACCACCTAAAAACACATCAATAAAACCCATCAATGTAGTAGATCCATAATCTCTCATCACAATAGAAACCCATCAAAACCTCTCATGGGTGCAAGTGCTCATCTCAAGCACACTAGAGTTTCACAATCCAACAAACTCAACAAGTTCAAGTACCTCTCCTAGGTAATCATCGACTAAAATACAAACTCCAACTTACTCTAAAGTGATCTCAACCACAACAAGTTTTGATACCACGTAGAAATTTATGGAAGATAATTTTTTTAATGCAAAATAGAAATTTCACCTCTTTAAATAGAGGTTTCCTAGATCTTAACCCAAATTATCTTCCTTAGGGGTATTATGAAATAGAGTATAAAATAGTTGTGGAAATATTACAATATTTCACTTTTTAATAGCCCAATATTCTAGGAAATCCACAAAGAAAAGATACCAACAACCTAGATAAGTTTCATCCCTATGGGGAAACTTACCCCACATTCACTAGATCTAAAAATTCACATTTAAAATATTTATAATAGAAAGTAGAGTGATGATGAAACAACCCTTAGATTCAGTGATGATGTGAAATCACTTAATTTTTTAATTTTTTTTACTTGTGTCGAGTCATCAAGATATATATAACTATAATTAACAATGCATGAAGACCCCAATCTAAAACCTCAAAGTGATAAACCCTAACCCTATACCACCAAGATGGGATAAACCCTAGCCCTAGACCACCAAGATACTCCAAGAAGACATAGAAACCCTAGTGATTCAGAGAGAGAGAGAGAGAGAGAGAGAGAGAGATTACAAGTGAAGACAAAGAGAGAATGGGGATACTAGTGCACACTCTTCTCTCGGGTCACAACTCAACTCAAGAGTTAATACAATATGAGTGTATATAATGATTAATGTTCATGTCCAATGTCTCCTCCATCAGAGTAAACCCTAGTCACAAGAGAAACCTCCAAACCAATATGTCTTCTTTCCCTTCAATAGCTTCTCCTAGGGTTTCCTCATGAACTCATGAACCCTAGTGAATCACTCCAAGAAGACAAGTACAAAGAGAAGAGTATAATGATGACGATGAATGGAAGGACTATCTTCTTCCTACATATATATGGGAGGTAACTGAGACCAACAATAAAATGTGGGCCCAAGCCCTTGCAAGCAACCTACAATGAACATTTGTAGGCCAACACAAGTGAAATACTTCATTCCAAAGTACACATGTCATGCCCCAAGGTGATGTTGTACACAATAAGGGATCCAAGATGGTGTAGCCACACAAGTTATGTCAACATTTTTCCATCACAAACCTCCACAAACTCCATCAATCCTTTTAAGTAATGCACTCCACTAAGTTAGTTACCCTGTGCAAGAACATTGTCGCAACCCAAGCATCCTTGAGACAACTCCATGCCTCCAAATAGGAATAAAAACAACCATGTGCTATCTAGGCTCTAGTGCCCTCCTCCAAGATGCATAAATCTCCTCCTCCCAAGTAGGGCATTTTAAAATCAAGTGATCTCTCCATGTGGCCACAATAAAGGGCGCCCACCAAATTGTCAAGAGAACTCCATTTCCTAAGGGAGCAATACCAAGACAAAATCTAACTGATGTTGAGAAATCACTAAGGAAGTTGTCTCCATCATGAAAATCCATCATGGACCATCTCCCATGTGATAATCCATCTTGGACCGTCCATGGGTTGAAGATACACCATGTAAACCAAAGTTCATGAAGCACCCCAAACATGGTGTAAACACTTTTGGAGTAACCCCAAAAGTTAACACATAAGTATGAAATATAGTTAATAAATGTTATGGAATGCAATACTTTGAAGAACAAAACCAGTTGAAACCATATCCCAACCACTGACCTAAGTATTTTATTCAAATCTTCATGACTATTTGTCAAAAACCAATGGAGACCGATACATTGAACTTTGAACTTCTAGATTATTATTAGAAATGAACCAAAGGTCCATCAATTTTATGACATGAAACACATTATAATGGTTGAAACCCAAGGTGATGTTGTACACAACAAGGGATCAAAGATGGTGTAGCTACACAAGGTATGCCCACATTTTTCCATCAAAAACCTCCACAAACTCCATCAATCCTCCTAAGTAATGCACTCCACTAAGTTAGTTATCCCGTGCAAGAGCATTGTCTCAACCCAAGCATCCTTGAGATAACTCCATGCCTCCAAATAGGAATAAAAGCAACCATGTACTATCTAGGCTCTAGTGCCCTCCTCCAAGATGCATAACTCTCCTCCTCCCAAGTAGGGAATTTTAAAAGCAAGTGATCTCTCCATGTGGCCACAATGAAGGGCGTCCACCAAATTGTCAAGAGAACTCCATTTCCTAAGGGAGGAATACCAAGACAAAATCTAACTGAGGTTGAGAAATCACTAAGAAAGTTGTCTCCATTGTGAAAATCCATCATGGACCATCTCCCATGTGATAATCCATCTTGGACCGTCCATGGGTTGAAGATACACCATGTAAACCAAAGTTCATGAAGCACCCCAAACATGGTGTAAACACTTTTGGAGTAACCCCAAAAATTAACACACAAGTATGAAATACAATTAATAAATGTTATGGAATGCAATACTTTGAAGTAAAAAACTAGTTGCAACCATATCCCAACCACTAACCTAAGTATGTTATTCAAATCTTCATGACTATTTGTCAAAAACCAATGGAGACTGATACATTGAACTTTAAACTTCTAGATTATTATTAGAAATGAACCAAAGGTCCATCAACTTTATGACATGAAACACATTATAATGGTTGAATGCTAGTCCTAAAATAAAATCTTATAGATTTAATAAGCAAGTAAACTATTTTACCCTATACAAGTAGTGAAGTGAATCACCTATCATAGAAATATGATTCCTCTAAATCAAGAATATGCCAAAAATGCCAAAGGGATAAAGTTGGCACTACGTTGTGGTATATATTTCTAATATTCACTTTAAAATGAAAATAAAAGGAAACTATTTACAACTCTAATATGTGTTAAAGTGAAAAAAAAAACATAGGAGTTCATTCTTCTTCATCATGTGTATTAAAAAGGAAGCTAAAAAATTCATGGAGCAATCATTATTGCAAATGCTAAACAAGTATTGTAATTCCTAGAATATATTAGAAGCAAAGGAGCAATGGAAAAAGATAGAAAACACCTCAATTACACTTAATAACATGTTTACAAGTTGTTTATTGCAACGTCAGAAGAAGACAATTACAAAATCATAAGATAGAGCTCTATGCCTCTAAAATAAGCTTGAAGTGCAAAATGCCCAAAAGGATCAATTTGTGATCCAACATGTGGGGTTTTAGTAATTTATTGTTGGACAAAATGGTGTTATAAGAGGCAACAAGGATAGCTTCTTTCATATTTCAATAGGTTATTCACATTTTGGCTCAAAAAATTGCAATTACTTGGATCAATTTGTGATCCAACATGTGGGGTTTTATTAATTTATTATTGAATAAAACTGTGTTATAATCCAACATGTGGGGTTTTATTAATTTATTATTGAATAATACGGTGTTATAAGAGGAAACATGGATAGTTTCTTCCATATTTCAATAGGCTATTCACATTTTGTCTCAAAAAATTGCAATTACCTATTAATTACGCCGAAAGGCGTACACCTATTGATCATGGGCACATTTAATAGGTTTTTAGTTCTTAATTTGTTTTGTATGGAGAAGATTGAATACTAATGGAATATTCTTAGTAGTCCCAATAAATCAATGGTTGTGATTTCAACCACTAACTTCCTCACTATTATAAAGACATCAGTTTACATGTTTATTTTTTTACTTTTACTTAATCATATTTAAAATTTACTATGGTGGCTAGTTGATTGCCACGTATGAGTGATTAGGGTTTCATTTTCTAGGCCAACCTAAACCTTTGGCCTTCACCAACCATGTTCTGGACACACTGCCTCCTTCCAACCAACTCCTTCTTATTCCTTCCTTTTGTCCACCTCTGGGCCATTTCTCTTTCCCAACGGTTCAGGTTTTGCAAGATGTCCTTTCGGCGTTCACCAACCACGAATTTGTGGTTGTGCTAGTAGATACTATAGGCTAACTAACTGATAAGTATGAATCCTAGACTCATGCTCAATTTAATCAAGCAACTCAAGAAGTTAGAATGTTGATAATACTTTGTGTTCATAAAAGTAAACATATAAAGCTTCCTCAATCTCATACCTCTAGTGATATTAAAAGTAAACATAGCAAGCTTTCTCATTCTAATACATCAATGATATTAAAAGTAAACATAGAAACCTTCCTCATTCTACATATCTCCAATGATATTGCATGTCCAAGTTACATTGTTGTGTATAAAGTAGTCAGTCAGTATCAATAGTTGAAATAAATATTTTTATTAGAAAAGGTGACAAAAAAAAATAGTCACAAATAAAAGGTAAGCATATGGCAAGCATATTAAACTGAAACCTTTTATTGTCAACTATCTAACTATGATCTTTAGCAGCGTGGTGGATAACTATGATCTTTGGGTTTTTAGTGAAAATAATTCTTTGTTGATTGAACATAATGGTTTATGAGAACACTTCTCAAAATTTTAGATAGGCAATATGTTGGCCTAGATAATAAATACCAATGTATATTTGAGCAGACCCAAAACATCCCTACGATTTTCATGGGTAACATGATCCCACTTCAATTCTATAGGTCATCCTTTAATAAGGCATGACTTAAGGTTATTTAGTGGGACTCTTAGTGTTCAAGGATTTAGCTCGATTCATATTAGAAGGCATATACGTTATTTCATCACAACTTAAGATTTTTTATGAGAAAATATGTAAGGATGGGATTTTCCATTTTTTTTTTTTGGCATGAATATGCTTATAAATTTCAGAATTTTAGGGATTTAAATAATGTGTTGGTGGTTTATCCCGAGTTTTCCTAGAAAAGCACAAGAGACGAGAGTCTATTGAAGTGTCTAACTATAGCAATATGAATGGCTAGACCATAGAAACAAAGTGTGAATGCTAAGTATGATGCAAAGTCCTCCTTTAATATTGCTCTCTTCTTCGTATCTTTTGGAGGATAGATCACCCTCTACTTCTTCAAGAGAGTGTTACTCTCATAAATTTGGGCTTCAATATCCTCTTCTTCTACACTCTTTAATGATTCTTTGTTTGAGGTTATGTCTTTCCTGGACTTTTTTCTATAGAGATCATTTCTTCCTTTTGGGTTTCATCATGCTTTTTATCCTCTCCATTGTTTTCCCTTACATTCCAAGAAACTACATATAATACAAGAATTCTATCAAACAACTTTCATGCATACTCGAAATAGGAGCATTTGGCATATATGTCTACAAGGGAACTCACCATGATGACATAAAATTGAAACCTACTTTGAATAACGATGTGGTGGATCCCCTTGCCCTATTTGAAAGCTACCAAGTTGCCAATCCAATCTTAGTACAACAAAGGCTAAGGTGAATGATTAGATGGAATGCATATTTTTTTCATTTGGCCTTGGGTTTAGCAAGGGTGTTGTAAATTTTTGAATGCCAGATATGGAGTCCAGGGTCCTTTTCCTCTTCTTCTTAATTGTTCTTTTTCTCATATGGCTTTAAACCATCCACCCAATATTTGCAAGAGCTTGTAAGTTTGGATGCTCAAGTGTGTTGTTTCACATGGGAATCATAAAACATAGGGAATCATTGACTAAACTACATCAATCATTTAATGCTAACCAATAATCTTCTTATGATTGAACAAGATTTAGCCAAACTTGTAAACTCTTATTCAAATGCAAATGGGAAATGGACATTAATAATGCCAAATTTAGAGAGTTAGAAAAAGTAATTAAGAAATAATATTAAACAACTTTTGTGTGTGTATGTATTTAGGAAAATCTCACAAGATCCCCCTCTTTTTCAGAATATATTGATAGAGGGCGCCAACCCTAATAGTGGCTAATAACCCCAAGAGACTCGACTAGATTTGAACCTATAATCTATTGTATTCGTAAAAAACATACCTTAGTGAAAGAAGTAAACATGGTTTCAAGTTAATCAATTTCGAGTTGCTTTATCGTGTACTTCGACTCATTCCTTGTACGTGACAAAGACATTATCTCGATTTGAAAAGCCTTAACTTTCTTACCCCTAAGATTTGTCAAGACCCCATATATATATACCCAAAGAATATCATGCTCGTAAATAATATGTCATGATAGGCATGGCAATGTTGCCTAGTTTGACCACCTACTCATACCATGCTACTAAGTGGGGTCCCTACATGCTAATTCAATTCAATGGATTAAACTAACCCTTAGAGTCTATATATATACATGAAAGGGCACTTGAAATTTGAGAAATAAAGATGAAGATGAATGAACTCACACAACAAAGTGAAAACTTTGAAATCATAATCATTTAGTGTCCTTTACACGAGGTTAATAAACTTTTATGCTTGAACAATGATCATATTGTGTCGTTTCCAAGTTATGCGCAGGGATCTTATCTTTATGGTCTTGAGTTTGAGTCCCTCGATGGGGGTTTGACCCTTTCAGTTCTATAACACATGCATGTGATAACGTTTTGGGTCCAATAACGACGTAGCTCTGTGTTCGAATCCCACTGTGAGAAACGTTAGCTGATCCTCGTTGCTATCTATTTATCTATCTATTTTTTTTAAGGTCACAGCCAAGCCAACACACCAAATTGGTGTATGATACCCCCTTGTTTGTGGGACAAGGGACCCCCCTCCGCCCAATGATTTGACTCGTAAAGTTTACGAAGGTATACATACGCTACCCCCCTCTGGATTTGAACCTATGACCTCTTAAGAGGAAACACATGTTCTAAACATTTTGTTTTTTTACTGGTAATTTTTGTAGTTTGATTTTGCCCGAAATTTTGTCAGGGATGATTAGATTTATAGATTTGAGTGGCTAAGTTTGTATAATCAAAATACTCTAGGAGTTTTTCAGTATGCTAAATCTATTTATGCATTCAAAAATGCAATTTAAACAACAAAAAATAGAAATTTTATCCAAATTTACATTGCCAGATTCCAATCAAAATAAAAAAAAATGATTTTTAGCCAACACCTTAGATATACCTTTGCAAATCAAGTGTGTTTTTGATAACCTCAATCGAGTCTAATGTAACTGTTTGTTCGAACCCCACTGTTAAAAAATGTTAAACTGATCAACTCTGCTTCTGCTAAAATCAATCGATTTGCAGAAAATTATGGAGCCATCCAATGATGGAGATGCGGGGTATCGATCCCCGTACCTCTCGCATGCTAAGCGAGCGCTCTACCATCTGAGCTACATCCCCATGTCATTTTCTTTTCAATAATCTTAATAAACTAGTTATTATAAAAATTAAAAACGTGAAAATTGTTTTACAAATCAAGTCTGATAACCGCAATCGAGACACAAAAAAATTACTAACTTAGCCAAATCCCCACGTTATTTAAATAATTATTTTAATAAACTACTTATAAAATTAAAAAAAAAGCGTGATAATTGTTCACTTATCCTCATTAACATAATTTTGCAAATCAAGTCTGTTTCTGATAACCACAGAGAAGAAAAATTTTCAAATCAATCATCCAAGCTACGTCCCCACGTTATTTGAATTTTTTTTTTTTTGCTTTTGTTTGTTTCTTCGTTGAGCAAGTCTTGAAAAGTAAGTAATTAATTTGCCAACAATGCTTTGTAGGCAAATATTTTTGTGTCTCACAGTATGCAATGATACTTTCAAGCTGCTTATCACATACAATCAAACTTATTTCAATAGAGACAAAGAACCTTCTCGAACCTCCTCTCACATACTACCAGAGTTGTTTAAGTAGAGAAAGATAATCTTATTAAAGGAAAACCTTCTCATCACTTATGTCAACAACAAAGTCATACAAGGTACACTTCTTTACACTAAAGCTCAGATTTCAACTACATATTCATAACATGATGGAATTTTCAAATTGATAGATCTTTTTCATACAAACAACCACAACTTGATTTCAACTACATATTCATAACATGATGGAATTTTCAAATTGATAGATCTTTTTCATACAAACAACCACAACTTATAAGAATCAATACTTAACGAGTGAGCTTGAAACTCTATTCTCAACTTAGACATATCCTTCAATAATTTCTATTGCACTGAACAAAATATACACTCAACATCATTGACATACTCTCAGGAGCAAAGTGTGGTGATATTTTCTCAAGCTACACTATTTTTTACATACTTCTACCAAACTCTTAAAATTCAAAGAGTGCATTTTTATAACTTTAATACCACATTGTTAATGGTGGAGCTAATACTACAGTTTAGGAAGAAAGAAGGAGAGAGACAACAAAACAAAGCATATGAATTCATTGGTATTTCCATAGAAAAAACATGCGAGGATAAGTGTTTATAGATCCCAAATAACTTTTGACACTTCATCAATATCTTAAGGTTAAGGCTCTTGATTCGGGTGCTAATCAAAGGCCACATGCTCTCTCCAACCTCAAGCTAGATGGCAACTTGATCTACCCTCATGCAACCCCATGAGGACACCCAACAACAATAAATGGGTCATTAAACGACCAATTCTTTTTTTTTTTTAACCATGGGAACAGCAACCTCCCAAGAGTATATCCAACAGCCCGCAAGCCAGATATACCAATAACTTGTGACTCAGCAGGGGCCGAGACGTCCCGAAGCCCACACCGGGTGAACCTCTATCCCAGGGGTCGTCTACCCTTCCAGCTTTGTCACAACGGGCCAATATGAACATCCCTACCCCCCGCAGGTTTTGAACTTGTGACCTCCCCGGAGATAACACATGCTCTTAACCATTGGGCCCACTCAGGTGCTCATTAAACGACCAATTCTAACCTTCAATGCGTTCGATTTGGAAAGGGCCCAAAGTATGTCTACAATTATTTGAAGTGACTCAAACTCCCGAAAACGTCATAGAATCGCAAGCCTCGGCTTGAGTCGTACTAGATCGCATTAGAAATGGAGGCTTCCCTTAATTAAAAAGTGCAGCCACAACTCACCAGGCGATTAGAGCAAGCCTCGGCTCGGGTCGTCCTAGATCGCAGTTAGTAATGGAGTCTTCCCTTAATTGGAAAGTGCAGCCACAACTCACTAGGCGATTAGAGCATCCAGTCAAGTTTAATGGTGGAGGTACAAAACTAAGTGCCAAAAAATATCTCAAGATTAAGGAATTCCTTTATATGAAATGTACTTTACTTCTTTCAAAAACAAATTTTCTAACTTAGTATATTCCCTTACATATTGCAGTTACCTAGCATATGACATTTTGTTGCACATACATTATGACTCCTCGGTCTATGAGTAACATCCTTTCACTAATATTTGTAAATTCCCTCACATCCATCGACATGACACTTTGTTGAGCTCAGGTTGGTGATGCATGCAATCAATAACCAAAAGCCTCGTGCACTATTTTCTAGGTCTATTTTAATCTTTGCACATTTTTGGAGAATGTGTAAAATAATGTAATATATTGTTTTTATGTAGATTGTGCTCCTTTAGGTCAACTTGTATACCTAAGTCATGTTGATTTAGGAGATCACACTTGAATATTTAGATTTTGGATGTGTATTTATACCTCATTGGTCTAAGTTGAAAGGTGTCCATTTCAAAGCTCTAAACCTTCTCCTCTTTATTGGACTACAATGGTTGTTATCTTTATAAACTAATCACATCCAACCATACACATGTCTATTTATGTACAATTGTTCTACGTTTATGCTTATCTACCACACTTAATTGATTGTCCAATCATATGCCCGATATTTCTGTTCATAGATTTTCTCCCTCAATCTTAGATTCATGCATTGAGCACTTCTAACATTGGAGGAAGAAACAAGAAATTCCAAGAAGCACATTTTGCATTGCCAGACATCGTTTTTAGAGATTGAAGAAGCTCTTTAATTTTTTGAGTGTTTTTCTACTCTTATTTTTGTCGAAGATTTTTTTTATTGAGGAGGATTTTCCTCTAGTTTAGAATTCCTTTATGTGTTCTATGGAATTCACAAATTTTTAAGGAAGATATGGACACCTCTAAACTACATACACCTATGCGTCTTTGGTGACTCCATTGCCATGTTAGGTATCCATCTTTCTCCTACCCATGTTCAATGATCACACAAGTTTTTGTACAACCCATTGTGACTAGTCCCTATGCAATTGCAACAAATAACATCATCGAGTCCCACTCCTATGGTGACCAATATCCCTCTTCCTCAAGTTTATTTTTATAATGGATTGACAAATGGGAACTTGTATATGTTCATAGTATATTTTTTTTGGTCTTTTACCACCCACATAGAACACATACCCCTTTATGATCACATTATTCCCAAGAAAATTAAATGAAAAAGAGATTTAGTGGTGGGAGAATAACCCCTGTCCTTTATCTTTTCAACATGATCATCATAAATTCTTGAAGAAATGGAAAGAAATGGTTCAATCATATATGTAATTTACATGAAGATTTAGATAGAAACAATGAAGATGTTCCAAAAACACAGTGCATTCAATGGTCATAATACTCCTTTCCTCCATCTATTCACAACGTTATTTAAAGTATTGTTGGGATCAAAATGTATACCAAGGTCCATGGTGGTGTCGAACAAAGGAGTTGTAGTCTAGTATTGACACATCAATCCCCAAAACATGTAAAGTCTCACTTGAAGAGAATTTCCTATACTTTAGTTATGCGGGGTGAACAACTAGATGAAGAAACGATCTTAACTAGCATTCATAATCATTAACATTTATATTATATTTATATTAATTTTAACTAGAATATGCAGCATTCCATTGCAAAGAGATCATTCACAATGATACACAATTAAACAGAAATAAACATCATCCATGTACAACACAAGTTGAAAATAGGAAAAAAAATGGTGTTCACACAGAAACACAAGTTGAAACATAAATACACACACACACCATGATGTTCACATGAAAAATTTATTCATCACAACCAACATAAAGTGCAATCCAAGCAATCTCTACTAAGTGGATATCTGATTATATAACAATCCAACTAACTTAGTAACTGTCTAACCCTTGTTTCAACCTTCTCATGCAAATTTATACAAGACAACCTAAAGCCATAATGATTAAGTCAAAACCCTAGGACAACTAGCTAGGGTTGGCTACCATTAATATTAATTACTTGGTAAATAACTACAAAATCATTTGCATGCAATCTTCCATCGACATTCTTCCCTAAAAAATGGGGATCACATTCATGATAATTTATTGCTAGTCTCTTCCAACCTCCTTTGTCACTCTACCCTTCCCTACCAATTGTTTAAGTCCCAAAAAATTGGTTTTGCTACCTTGATTCTACACTGTATAACACCACCTACAACAAGACCCAACCACACATGTTGAATCATCCTCAAGTCAACTCTATGTTGCACCCGCAAATGAAGGGGCCAACTTAGGAACTACTTTATGGATAATACCTTAGATTTAAACAATTGAAAGCTAAATTTTGGCTCCTATAATGATGCAGGAGCATTGCCATCATCATTTAATAAGGCAAGGTGGAAGATGACGTAACATCCAGCGCAACGCATTATAACTGGTTTTGATTCCAAGGATGACGCGTCACTTTAATTTTGAGACCTTGTAATTGAAGATCCCATGAGATCTTCAGGCTAGATCCTTTGTATATGCTCCAGAAGATTGTAAATATATTTAATGCATGTAGGATTATACAGATTTTGAGCGGCGACTCATATCTAAATTATAATTGTTCATTTATTGTAATAAGTCTAGTGGTAGGGTACTTTTAATTATGATATGAAAGCACTAGAATAGTCTGGAGGGAAGGCTTGAGAAGCCCCTTCATATATAAATCAATTTAATCTATGCCAGAAGAGGCTATTGTTATCATTACTAAGAGGTTGCTAAAATAAAAAAAGGTGGTTATTGAAGACTATTGAAAGTGGTTGCTATTGCAAGCTATTGTTGAAAGAATATAGGAGAAGAGAATTACCTTCAATTTTATGTGATTGTGAATTTGTTTATCTTAGGGTAATTGGATAAATGTTATGTTGTTTACCTCTATGTTTTGTGTGTGTATGCATCCAAATGGTTGACTGAATGAGTCCTTGAATTAATTTATAAGTTTCAATTGTTTCTCTTTTGAAATCTCGGTGCAAGGAGTGCACAATGCCAATGCAAGGAGTGTGGAGGCCAAACCATCTATAGTTTTAGAATCTCGGGAGAGATAGTGTTAGTTTGCACGAAGCGAGTGCAAGGAGTGCTCCCACATTCACAACAATGTAAGAACTCAGAGAAGGGACAGAGTGCAAGGAGTGCACGGAGCCAACACTTTACTAAGTGTTTAT
The DNA here is from genome assembly GCA_009831015.1 of Picea engelmannii. NCBI lineage: Eukaryota > Viridiplantae > Streptophyta > Pinopsida > Pinales > Pinaceae > Picea > Picea engelmannii. The sequence continues at coordinate 379,392 of ML788331.1, read as the reverse complement.
AAAGCTTAAGGAGAGATAGTGAAAGGAGTGCGCATGTGACTTTCAAAAGTCCCAAGCCCAGGAGAGAAGCACAAAGTGTGTGCCAGAGTTTGAGTCATTCAGGTAATGAAGCTCAAGGAGGGATAGCGAGAGTAAATCCCCAAGTTCTTCAGACTTTGCTACTTCGACAGTTTGAAGTTGTTTTCCACAAGAGAGCCCCGAAGTCCTGAAGCCCCGGAGTGAATCTACACTGTAGATCGGCGGGCGAGTGTAAGCCGTTGGATCCCTGAGTGGTTCGATGATTCGAAACCCCAATGAGAATTTAGTTGTTTTCGTGTGGAGTGGAGAAACTCCCGAAGTCCCAAAGCCCGGAGTAAATCCTGACCTTCAGTTGTCGGGTATACGTAGACCGTAGGTTTTTGATTCGTTGGAATTCGACTATTCAGATAGGTTTTGGGTTGCAATTGGTTTGGAGAGAAAAATTCCTGAAGCCCCAGAGTCCAAAGTGAACACAAATTGTTGATCCGAGGGTAAACACCAACCGTTAGATCTATGGATCTCGACCCTTCACTAGTTCGAAGGTTTTGGGTGCACAGTGTTGTGTTGGTAAATCCTCTGGAGCACCAAAGTTTCAGAGCGTTGTAGTTAACCCTTTCAATTAAAGCCCGAAGTCATGAGCACGACTCCGCTGGAGAAAGAGGACCCTCGCGAATACAATTTTTCGCATGATGTGGGAAGAAAAGGCATGTGGTAAAGAGTTTAAGGGTTTTGTGGGGACCTGAGAGTCACTTCGGCTCCTGTGTAGTTCGATCCTAGACCGAGAGGTCGCGCGAGCCCTCAATGGGGGGNGCATCATATAATCACTTAACTAAATCAATATTTTCCCTTACAAGAAAATCTTGACCTGGTTGCATATCTAGAAGTATGCACTGCTCAACATCTACAAAAGAATTCGATTTCTAAATATCTCCATATTTGGCCAATGCTACTAGTATGAACTTCGTCAAGGTAGCCTTAGTTTCTATGGTGGAATTGTACAAGCTATTCAACTCATCATCAACTTTTTGAATTTCTACAAGTTTAGTTTCATGTTTAAATGGGTCAACAATTTGATCTACCTTAGTGATTAAATGGGTGATTATGTGATTATGGCTTGTAGTGCTTGATCAAGTTTCTCCCAAGTCTTTAGGATACCCATACAATCTTATACAATGGAATCAATGTTATTTCTTTCATTGAAATTAACAATAATCTGCATCTTATATATTTGCACCTAATCAATAAAATGGTTCTTTTTTGTGATAAATGCCCTAACCTAAGAGTCACTAGTCCGACGTTCAACTTCTGGATATGGTTGGAGTTCTTATTTTTGTTCCTGCAAGTGATGTAAAAATAAGTGATACCTCCTAACAATAGTGGAAGGTCTCTCATTAATAGAAATATCCTCCAATTGAGGATCACCTTTGCACAACACACATGATCTTGTTCAAATTTGTGGCAAACTTCCTCCCATTCATCCAATGCAAAATTCTCCCACCTTAAAACATCTATTTCCTCTATCACATCATTGAACTGAAGTTGCAATTACTGATTTACCTATGTAATCAATAAGACCATGTTCAATTCGTAATAGGTCATTAGAAGCCTCCTCACATATAATACATTGAAATCGAAGAAAACCATCTATGGGCATCGATATAACATTTGTTTGTCTTGGAGCTTGGGAATGTGAGGGAGTAGTCAAATTATACGAAGATTAGGTGAACACTCTATGTTAAACGTTTGGTGTGACCCCGGTTGTTGGTTGTATTATACTCAAAATCAGGGGCCAATTGAATGTTAGTGTTTCTTATATGTTTATGGGTGTTTGATGTGAAATATTAAACACCATAAACGTTATCTTAGCACACCGACAACATTTATCAATGGTGTTGAACATCACATCCCAACTCATAAATCATATAATTAATGATGAAATTATCCAAATGACTCTTTACCTTACTAGGATGGACATTTCTTAGAGAACCTTAGAGGGTTTTGACAGGTCCCCATCAATGAAATGTTGATATGGTTGTTCTACCTCCATAGACCCTTTGCCTTTCTCTTTTGCAAAATCAATGGGAGTTGTAACTAAGAGAGGCTATTGAGAAGCAATCTCAAAAGTCTACAAACATTGTGTCATCTAGTCTATTAAGGAATCCTTCATTTCCATGTCACCTTTCTTCTTCCTTAGAATCATCTAAAAGAAGAAACACATGAGTTTTTAATTAGGCTCTTGCATTCCTCATGGCCATATCCATCTCCTATAATAGTAGTAGATTGATTTGTATGGATAGCCCAACCAATGCCTCTATCAACATGAATTTTTCCATCATTCTAGGTACCATCTATATTTCGTGAATGTACTTCATTTTCAATAAAAACACCAAGATCCTTAAAAATTAAGTATTTTTCCCTCATATTTGATCTCAATTATTTATAAATAGGAGAAGGTATATCCTTACAATGTATACGGGTGCATGCCAAGGTGAGGGAATCAAGGGTGAAGTAATGGAAGGGATTCATGAAGCCAATAAATGCACCCTATATAGGGAAGAGTAAAACACCTAAAATTGAAATAGATCTTACTCGACATGTATGTAGAGTTGGAAAATGTTTAAAACTTTAATTTTTGTTCTACAGAAGAAGGTTGCAAGAGCATATTGCAGGGGGAACCGATATTGGATCCATATGGTTGCAATCTTGCTACATATATGATTTCTTCTTGAGGAGGGTGTGTATACCAATGTGATGATACATGTGAAACATTGTAGAAGAATTACATTGGAGTATTTTAAGACTTTAAACTTGACTTGGGATAAACACCTACCCCTTCAAAGTTTATGAATAAGGTATCCATGATTACAACATGCCCCCTTAATTATGTCACATGGGTCCACACATATACCTTTCACCAATGAACTATCAAACCCATGGTACACATGCCTAAAACAAGGTCTTGCACTAGTATTCCCATTTACAGATTAACTCCAACTCGGAAAAAAATGCCTACCACTACATGATCACACATACTACACTTAAAACATCTACTTGCATCATTACCTACATATATGAGGCTTGAATAATCTACCTACTTCATTACCCACATCAATCCAAATATAGTTACCAAGTACTAATAGCCCATTAACCCTTGGACAACAATCCAAGTATGGGCACATAATGATACTTTCTCTCTACTTCCAATACCTAGCTTCTCAAGAACCAAGCAAGAACTAAAGGCATGGGACGACACCACACATCATGTACCAACAAGCTTGCATGAACCTTTACCATCTCTACTCTCTACATTGACATATGCAAAAAATGGAATGCTCCATTGCATTGATCTCTCTACAATCACCCCTTTCAAAAATAAAGAAGGTATGCCATTGCTTGCCATTAAAAAACAATAACCTTTTTGGATTTCCATGTAGCACTATGAGCATTTTCCATCCATAGATCTCAACAAATCTATTTATGACCACCATCAATATGCCAAGCATGCCATTCACAACAAATCGTTTTGACATGGGTAGCAAATAAACATTGCAAACCGGTTTCACTCCAACTAGCCACTAGCAGTGTTTGCACAATCTAGAGCACTTCAATGCATACTAACACTAAGTACGAGCAATGGATTCACAACAATGCCCAAATAGACAATTGACTCCAAAAATACAAGCCAGTTCTTTGTTCCACACTATGCACTCCAAAAGACATATACCTTTCCAACATTTCATGAGGGGGGTCATTTATTGAACTAGTCTAAGATCATAGACCATCCAAATTGCCAATGCACTACATATCTCAAGCACCACGTAAGTATAGCTGGATCATGGCATACATGCTAGTGGGTACAATAACATGTGAAATAGTAGGTTCTAATTATAGAACCATGAGAATTCACATAGATTTACAACCATCAAGCTCCCAATGAAACTATGTTCCACAACATTTTCATTTGTCTTGTAGACACCCGCTCCAAGAGATGGTTACCCGACTATTCTAACAACACCACCTCCAATCAATATGCATAATTTTGGAAGCCTTAAATTGCTCAATGAAATCATCATTCCAACAATCTTACACTGGTGTCTTCATCATGCACCAAACAACAATGAACATTGTTGTCTCATGTTGATAATATCATCACATTGCTAAGATGTAATGTCCTTTCCACACTAAAGTGGACTCTTAACACTACCCTCTACTAGCATGGGTATGGTATGCACTCAATGGTTCTTTTAGAAACATTATTCCACTTCTTGAAACACAAGAAAGCACATAACTCACACACCCCACTTAGCCTTGCACATCACACATATATCCAAACAACGTCGATTATCATATTGAGGCCATCGTCCAAGTGCAACAATGTCCACATGTCAACATCCATAATTTGTCATTGCAAACTCACTCCATTTGCAATTCGATCATAGCACTGCCAATAATCTCATGGCCAATAGCAATGCATTCTACATGTTTCCATCTCCATGTTCATTCCATAGCCATCTGGGACTACGAAACCCTAGCAATCATCCATAGAAACCTAGCGTCCATCCAAAATAGACACTAGAAGATCCAACAACCATATCTATGGCCACCTTAGCCTAATGTTTTGATTTGTAGTGTCACGGGGTATCTCTTGGGACTCACCCCATAACACTATTACTAGTAGATTTGGCATCAACTCAAAACACCCAAGTCACTCTCATGAGAGAGTCCAAACCTACCACGCTTTGATAACACATGTAAAAACAAGCACAATCACAAAAGCAAAATAAACAAGCACACATGAACACCAATAATTTACTAGGATGGAAACCCTTTACCAAGAAAACTAACACCTTGCAAATAGATATCTATTATTTCCTTGGTTAATCTAGCCAAACACATGCTAATTGAGGCATTTTGCAATGGAGTATGCCAAGTCTTTAATTAAGCTTCAACACACCAATACCATGGGCTAAAATTGTGTGCTACTGTAAACCACCTATGATAAACACGCCTTTGATCAAATCAAGGTTAACCTACTATGGACCAAGTCAAGATTATCCTAACACCTAGAGTTGGAATGTGTTGAAAAATTCAATGTTTGCTTTGAGGAAGAAGGCTATGAGAACATATTGCAAGGGGGCACTCATCCTGGAGCCATATGGTTGTAATCTTGCTACAAAGATGTTTTCTTCTTAAAGAGGGTGTGTAGACCTTGTGATGATATGTGCAAAACATTGTAGAAGATTTATGTTGAGCCACGGTGAGCTTGTGTGTACAAGATCATAAAGGCAATATGCGCTAGCCTTTTTCAATTGAAAATGCGAAAATAAAAAAAAATAAAAATTGCACACTAAAGTCAAATAAGCTCTAATACCAAATGAATGATTTAAAAAATTAAAAACATAAAAAAAAAAAATCAAAGATAAATTTGTATACCAAAATATGCACGTGTCTTCTTTATTAATTTACATAAAATTGAGAATCATAATTAAAGTTGACCATACAAGAACTACTAAACCTCATTTTCATACCTAATTAATTCGATGTATTAAATGCAATCTATTACATATTATCCATTACAAAATTATCTATTGAATATATAGAAAATTGTAAAGATCGAAGAAAAATAAAATAGTGAATGTCAACTGAAATGAGAGATTGAAGAAAAGAAGAGTAAATAGTGAATCTCACCTTTAAGTGCAAATCCGTCTAGCTTAGTTGGTAGAGCGAAAGTCTCTTAACCTTGTGGTCGTGTGTTCGAGCCCCACGGTGTACGTGTACCCCTTTTTATTTGTTAGCATGGCACCGTGTATTTCAGCCCCACGACGCTCGCATTTTCTGGTGTGGTTTCCTGCTTGTTCATTCCGGAATTATAAGTTCTTTTACCCCTCTTGAAATTATAAGTTCATCCTGAAGAAGGAGGTTGTAACTTTTTGTTTATAACTCCACAAAAATTACACTAATTAAAACACTGCATTTATTTAAGCTCTCGTATGGATAGCCTAGCCAATGCCTCTAATGACATGAATTTTTTCACCATCCTAAGCACCACCTATATTTTGTGAATGTACTTCATTTTCAATAAAAACACCTAGATCCTTAAAAATTAAGTCTTTTCCCTCATATGTGATCTCAACTATTTATAAATAGGAGAAGGTCTATCCTTACAGTGTATAAGGGTGCATGCCAAGGTGAGGGCATGAAGGGTGAAGTAATGGAAGGGATTCATGAAGCCAAGCAATGCACCCTATATAGGAAAGTATAGAATAACCAAAATTGAAATAGATTATACTCAACATGTTTTTAGAGTTGGAAAATGTTGAAAACTTTAATTTTTGCTTTGCAGAAGAAGGTTGCAAGAGAATATTGTAGGGGGAATTGATCTTGAATCCATATGGTTGTAATATTGATACAAAGGTGATTTTTTTCTTGAAGAGGGTGTGTATACCATGTGATGACATGTTTGAAACGTTGTAGAAGATTTACAGTGGAGTATGTCAAGCATTTAAACTTGACTTGCGATAAACACCTACCCCTTCAAAGTTTATGAATCGAGTATCCATGATTACAACATGCCCCCCTTAATTATGCCACCTAGTCCTACACCTATACCTTACACCAATGAACTATCAAAACTATGGTACACATGCCTAAAACAAGGTCTTGCAATTGTCTGCCCATTTACATGTGATTAACTCCAACTTTGCAAACAATGCCTACCACCACATGCTCGCACATACTAGAATTAAAACACCTACCTGCATCATTACCTGTATATATGAGGCTCAAATAATCTATCTAATTCCTTACCCACATCAATCCAAACATAGTGATCAAGTACTAATATCCCATTAACCTTTGGACAACAAGCCAAGTATGGGCACATAATGATACTTTATCTCTACTTCCAATACCTAGCTTCTCAAGAAACAAGCAAGAACTAAGGCCATGGGTCGACACCACACATCATGCACCAACAAGCTTGCATGAGCCTTTACCAACTCTACTCTCTACATTGAAATATGAAAAAATGGAATGATCCATTGCAATGATCTCTCTAGATGCACCCCTTTCAAAAATAAAGAAGCCATGCCATTGCTTGCCATTAAAAAACAACAACCTTTTTGGATCTCCATGTAGCACTATGAGCATGTTCCATCCATAGATATCAACAAATCTATTTATGGACACCATCAATATGCCAAACATGTCATTCACAAAAAAATATTTTGACATGGGTAGCAAATAAACATTGCAAACTAGTTTCACTTCAACTAGCCACTAGCAATGTTTGCACAATCTAGAGCACTTCAATGCATACCAACACTAGGTATGAGAAATGGATCTGAGATAGTGCCAAAATAGACAATTGACTCAAAAAATACAAACTAGTGCTTTGTTCTACACTATGCACTCCAAAAGACATACGCCCTTCCAACATTTCATGAGGGGGGTAATTTCTTGAACTAGTCTAAGATCATAGACCATCAAAATTTCCAAGGCACTACATATCTCAAGCACCATGTAAGTATAGTTTTGGACAAGCATTTTGGAAATAATATACATAAAAATACTAAGTGTAGAAGAAGTGTGCTGAAGAAGAAGGAAGACTAGGGAGTGCACATTTGAGGCGCATTCAAGAGGAAAACATGTAGAAAGAGGAATAAAACAGAGAATAAAGCAGGAGAAGAAAGCAGGCAAAAATGAAAGATGACATCTTGACGTGATAAAGATAGAAGGACGCACAAAAGAAGGAAGAAAAACGGTCAGAGTGAAAAAGAAGCATGCAAACTGAAAAGCAGGTGAAAGTAGCCCGAACGACAAGTTAACTTGAGTCATCATGTATTGTAATAGGGTTTTGGGATGAACAAAGTAGGGTTTTAAGCCCTAGAATTCATGTATAAATATGTAATGGGTTGGGAGAATAGGGGTTCCTTTGGGTGGTTATTCTCAAGCAATAGTTTGGAGTTTGTTCCAAGCTGTTGAGAGTTCATGTTAGTAAGAAGGGTGATAGGATAGGTTAAGAAGGGAGATAATTGATGTTTGAATGATAAGAGCTGATGCAGAGAGAGAGAGAGAGAGGCTTGCACTGCAGAACGACTAGGCTAGGAGAGAGGAAGATAACCATGATATACATTTGTAAGTATAGTGCGCAATACTGAAGCAATTACTAAATGCATAATAAAGAAACCATTTGTTGTGGACGTAGCACAGTGTTGGGTGAACCACATTAACTCCTATGTTAATTGTCTTTTGTGTGATTGTTCATGGATTATGTTTGGGTGTTTATTAGATTAGAATTTTCTTATGTATAATCATTACACAATTGCTACGATTGTTATAATAATGGGTTATGTTGTAATTTGGAATGTAATGGTAATATGAATCTGAACTCCCTAAGTAACTCACGAAGGATAACAACATATTTATGTGCATAGAACTAATAAGTAAGAATGAATAGAATTGATCCGGGGCAGGATCTTTTATGATTATGGTTGAGTTTTAACTTGCATGAATATTTTAACCATTTGAGAATTTAACGAAAGAATGAGGAAAGAAGAGGATTATATCAGTCAAATACACATAAGCAGATCTGAAAACAATAATGAACAGCAAACCATAAGAACGCAGGTTGATAACGGAGTTCGGCACAATGTTTGCC